>CM050409.1:18653402-18658402 GCA_027580255.1 Therioaphis trifolii
TAGCAAAAATCGTTTGAGGCTAAACCGTTGTTTAACGTGTTTTTGTAAAAATTTAAATTTCAAACACTCATAAAATTTTTTTGTCTGAATCCGGTAGAGTTTTTTTTGCAGATAATTGAAGAAAAACTAATGAAAAACCTTGTACCAAATTTTCAAAACTTAGTTATAAAAGAAAAAAATTTTACGATTTTTCAACAACAAAATTATTTGCAAATTTTCGCAATTTTTACATATTTCGTATAAATTGGAACTTTGAGCACTTATAAAAAAAAATTGTGACTTACGATTTTGGATTTTTTTTTATCAGTTATGGAACAACTTATAAGAAACCTTGTATTAAATTTTCAAGATTTTCTGGCAAAAAAAAAAAATTTTATCGTTATTTTAAAAAAAAATACTTAAAAAAATTGAAAATTTCAATTGTCTATAATTAGCTCAATAAAAGTCAAAAGTGTTCAAAAATTTTACCACGTATAGATGATTTCAATATAAACATTTGGTGAAAATTTCAAGTATCTACAATTTTTGGTTTTTGAGTAACGGCTAAATAAAAAAATCGATTTCGTCGAAAACGGGTTTTGCACAAAAAGTACCGGTTTTTCCTCATTTTTTGTTTGTTTTTCCCGTGGCATTTGAAAACTTTTGGGAATTTTCACTTGTGACCTCTCTAAGGTACCTCCGATATTCGTTTTGCCACCGAAAGCATACCCTGAAGTTCAAAATTGAAGCATTATTTCGAGTAGTTATGGTGTACACAGACACAAAAACAAAAAAAAAAAAAAAAAAAAAAAAAAAAAAAACAAAAAAAAAAAAAAAAAAACACACATCATAGTAAAATCAATACATTCTTCACTTCGTTCAGAATCTAAAAAGAGTACATTGTTGTCAATATAAAAAAAGTGAGAGTACAAAAATTTTAAGAGCTCATAAGAGTACATGTACTATTAAAAGAGTACTAACGGTAACCCTAGATACGAGCTATTTGGCTCGTAAATAATGGACAATAATTTGCAATTATTGAAATATTCACAGTCGTACAGTGCTTCGGTTAGAACCGTCCACATAAAATTGTTATTTATTTCGATTAGTCTCTAAAAACGTGTTAAAATTGTCATTTTTGAAAGTCTTTCGTCGCCGCTGACGGCTATGTAGCAAAACGCGCCGCCCTCGGCCGGGGTCGGCAACTCGGATAGGAACTCGTTTACGTCGTCTTGTGTGGGCACCGTCAGCGGAAATCTTATTTTTCGCTGCGTTGTATGTACCGCCTCCTCCTCGTCCCCGCCGTCCTCCTGGAAGGCGGACACCATGTGGGAGGAGATGCTGCGGGGCGAGGACCGCGAGCCATCTGCAGTTTATGTCAGTATCACACTCGGCGTGCATATAAAAAGCGGGCAGACGAGGACCGGAACAAGCGGGCGCTGCCGGGCGCGCTGCTCGACTGTGAGTTCCAGTACCTGTTGCACGTGAGCCGGCCGTACGCGGCGCTGTTGACCACGGCGCAGGAGAAGACGCGCGTGGCCAAGTGGTGGCTGCAGAAGCTGTGCGGCGTCTGCAGGGACGAGGCGCGCGTGAGGATGAAGGGCGTGCGCAACGACTACATGATGGCGCTGCTCGGTTACCTGCACGACCTGCGGCTCGCCGGCCCGTTCGAGCACCCGCCGCCGGACGGCCCGCTGGAGAACCTGGAGACGGCCATGGAGCGGCTGAGGGACGATTATCCGCTGACGGTGCCCACGCAAGACGACGTCAACGAGTTCCTGTCCGAGAAGCCGAACCCGGCCGAGGGCGGCGCGTTTTGCTACATAGCCGTAAGCGGCGACCTGCAGGCGACCAACCTGATCCAGTCGAGACCAGTGGCGACGAAAGACCGTCAAAAATGGCAATTTTAACACGTTTTTATAGACAAATCGCAATAAATAACAATTTTATTCCAGAGTTTTTTTTCGCCGTATTTATAGTTAATTTTTATAATTTTTTACTTATTTACTGAAGCGTATACAAAAGAGGAATATTTTTACAATTGTTTTCATTACAATATTCGCAATGATAAAGTCAAGCCAATTGCAATGTGGTCGGTTGAGATTTAAAAAATGTATCTAGTCGAGTATTCGAGAATGTTTTTAACTAGGAACAAATCGAAATAAGTATAGTAAAATGTTGAGACCAATAAAGATCTCTAGCGAAATGTCTTTATTATTGATATTCACCGGTTATCACGGTTAAATATAAACACGGTAAAACAATGACGGTGACGTAGATAAAGTTGCAGCGCACCACGCCGCACGCAGTGTAACTTAAAAGTATTACCGTTACATCTGACCAGTGTCATTCCGGACGAGGGGGTACTTCAGGATTTGGACAGGTAAAGAGTTAAACTGATAATTTTTAATTACGACAATGAATGAGGTTCATTGACGTGTACAACGATAATTTTGACATAAGAATTTATATCAGGACAGACGACTAACCCGAAAAATAAACCGACTGTGGTCAGTGGCATGTTAAGGCATTCGTCATGGGATGATTAAGATGATTTTTGGATTTCAAACTCATTATTTTATTTAGTTGTTACATTAGATAATGGCACAGTACTCTGGTATTGGTGTAAATCATGACACATCCTAGTGTTTAGTTTTAGAATATGAGCAACACAAAGAATCTCAGTATTGGTTTCACAACGACGTTTTATTCATGTCTGAAAATATTATGTGGATACGTCTTTTGATTGTGAAAATGTTCCAAAAATGTAAAATTTAATTTTTCAATAGATCAGAAATTTTATATGCTTTTTAAATTAAGAAATTTATTTTTGAAAATCTTAATAGTGTTTTCTTGAGTTTGAAAAACATTTGAGTAACAACTATAAAATATACGAATAAACTTATTTTATGAAAGTTTTCCCAATCTAATTTTTCTCAATGACATTTTTTCAACTTTTCCCAATAACGATGACACAAAAAAAGACTCCTTGATATTATTATCATACATAAAAATTTATATAACATACACTATTGGCAATTGTGAACGACGATAAAATATTAAAATATATTTACAATTTTTTTGAAATCCAAAATCTGTAAATTACATAAATAATCACAAGGCAATTTACCATACACATACTATTTTCAATCTTTGTAATTTTAATATTATGGCAATAAAATAAAATACAATCGATACATTTATTCAAAGGAAATAGCGTACATACTGTGGTCACATATGATATATTTTACAACACTTGAAGTAGTTGGAGCGTATTCATATTTATAATTGCCTCTAGGCCGGTGTTCACTAAAATTATAAACTACACTAACATATTTTGATTATTGTCACATTCCCAATAGTTTTATTTCTTATAACTATAGTCAAGCCAAAATATTGTCTACTCAGACGAATAATAAATTATTATAAATATATAGGTATACGACGAATATAAATTTAAAATAACATATTCTTCGTCTGAGAATAGTTAAAATTAAATTGGCGATTTAGGTAGATTCAATTGGTAGTTATTTTATGGTATCACAAACATTAATTTGACTAGGCTTAGTCTAATGCTTAACCTAGCATTGATTATAGAATAGAATTCTATAATCAATGGTAACAGTATTCTTATAATTTTATTATACCTATAAAATATGATATATTATGTACTACGCCTAGTAGGTATGGAAATCTATGGTTTATCAACAAAACTACCATCATGTTAAAAATAAAATTAAGATTCTATATTATGATTGGAATGAAAATGTAAAATAAAATCGTCAAAAGGTAATATGATGATTCCTTTGTACCTAAGCATATATTTAATTTTTAGATTACAAATTCCCTGTAGATCTTATTAATAGGATAAAAGTGTCTGTTCTTGATGTATTAGCTAGTATTTCAAAATAATTCATAACACAATAATATTTATCATAATACGTCATGATACAATTAAAATTACAATGATTTTAATTTTTTTTTTACAATATTGTTAATTAATTTGTTTTATATATTTATGTATTTAATATTACACCTAAGTGTAATATTAATCTCGTCACTGTTAGTTATTTCGTATAAAAATGCTGTTGGAAAAATCGTTATAATAAATAATAAAAAATTATAATATAAATTATTATGAAATAAACCCGTTAATAATATTTAATAACCCGAAGGTATTCAAAATATTGAAGTGTTTATCACTTATCAGTACAAAATATTACTATCAGCATCAAAATTCAAATGTTTATCACAAACGAAATACAGCCAATGAGAGCTCGTTATTTCTCATGGGTCCCTAGCAATGAATGGTTTGCTTATATGCTTACCGGCGGGCCGTTTAAACAAAGATACAACTATTTGCGGCCATAACAACATACACATAACATAAAATCTGTTATGGCATATATCTATTGATTAATTACATTATTAATATGTAGATTTACCATATATTATATTTTTACAATCAACCAACATAATATACACATCGAATTTCTGTGTTTAACAGTTACTGATGAAACGTATAAAATGTATTGAAGATGTTATAGAACATTAAATGCACAGTGGGTATTATTTGACGCTAGGACAGGGTGTCATTTGACGCTTTAAAATCAGGGGTGAGACTTTCTATTTATGTCCACTTATACCAACCTATATATTATCTATTTTAAAATATCGAGTTAACTGAGAGAATAATAATATTAATAGAAATCTAGTTTTGATAACTCATGTAACAGTGTTATTTTAATTACAAATTAATACGTGTATAAAACGGACAAAATCATGGAGTATTTCACTTTGTGTGTTGCATTTAAAAAAAGTTTTAAAACATTTATTTAGTAAACGTTTTTCTGTAATACGATTTTGTGTAAAGTTACAGTGTAATAAAATATACCATTTACATGTTTACCGTTTTCAATTTAACTGTCAGAAAGTTTTTTTTTACCATCAAAATATCCTAAAAAAAATCACTTGAACCAAGTAGAATTTTTTTTTTACAAAATATAAAAACACGTTTTTTA
>CM050409.1:18663402-18868402 GCA_027580255.1 Therioaphis trifolii
GATAAAGATCACAAGATATCAGATCATAATAAAGTGAGTTATCATTATCTCAACGATCGTCGTAAGCTACGAACAATTCTAGGTATCTTGTCAGGAGACTCTATAATGAAGATGCGCTTGAGAGCCGCCAAAAATTATATTTCTAGTGGTTCATCAAACGTTAAATGAATGAGGATATTAGTTGAAAGCGATTGCAATTTCTAGTTAGTTATTACTGTTAGACGTATGTCACCACCAATTATATTTTTTAATTACTTGACCTAATTGTACAGCTATTATTTTACTTTGTAGTTTTTAATTTTTTGGTTTAAAGAAAACAGTTTAAGTAGTCATTCTAATACAATTTTAGAAAATTGCAATAAAATGTTCAAATTATAATTTCTTATTTATGAATTTAAATTTTATATGGGTGATGTAAAATAATATATTATGATGAATCACATCTATTTGAAAAATGCAATAACATTTTTTCCTCGATTTTTTTTTCTGATTATTTTTAGTTTTTTTTTTTTTTTTAATATGTAAATATATTATAGTACTACATTATAATAAAATCGTATTGAAACTTTTTTAGATATCTGTAACATAAATTTTCAAATGTTATTCTATCATTTAAAAAAAAAAATCAAAATAGCCATTTTTAACTAAATTAAAAAAAAAAAAATATGGTTTTAAAATATTTTATTAAAGTTTGGTCGTGGATTTATTATGATTTTTAAAACTTTTTGAAAATGTGAATTTAATATTTAAAATTATGTTATTAAATGTTGAACATTATATCAAGACTGATTCAGTAGTTTCAAATAATCTTTAAATTATTAATTATAATGAATAACATCAATTTTAATTAATTTTAATAGGATAATAGCTACGAGTGATGTCGAAAATTTTAGAATAATTTACATTTCGATAAGCAATTTCATTAATTATGAAATATAATTATGTATGATAAAGTTATGTAAAACATAATAATATTATTAACTATTTCACAAACTTAAAAAATGATAAAAATATTTAACCAAATTAACTTTTTTTTTTGTGATTTAAGCTTTTAAGCACTAAAATTTTTCTAAAAATTCGTTTCAAAAAATACCTACGCAGGCCGTTTGAAAATATATTTACTTACGTAAATTGTACCTTGTACATTTTTTTGCCTTTACTTTTTCCTGTTGATCAGGAATCACATAAAAATAAACGGTAAAAGTGGTTACTCAAATTTATGAAATAACACACAATAATTTTACCAACCATATTACCATTCACAACTTATAGCGATCAATATAACAATGTCATTAACATTGAAAAACTATTAGATTTTCATTAAAAAAGTAATGACGCTCATCTATTTCAGCAAGCCAAAACAGAGAATTTTAAAATTTAGAGTTGCGACCGTACACACTCTAAAACCCCACTTGGAATAACGCCCCTGTTTTGAGCAAATGATGATTTATTTAAATGTGAAAATAAACCTGACGCGTTATACGCAATGATATTTTATTCTGGTCGACTGTAGGAAAATCGTATGGCCGGTGCCAGATGACGGCAGCGAAATGCATGGCATTTACGGATTCTCAAATCTTTTCATGAAAATTCCATCAGATATAATAATGAAAAGGATTAAAATTGTACGAATTCAGTATTCTCCATCGGTTGTTTTTAAAATAATTACACTTTAAAATGAAAATATTTGCAACATACCCCTGAGACTCTGGAGAGTCTGTGTTAGCATTTTTCTTAAGACGAGTCGTACGAAGCACTATTTTCATTAAGTCACACACATACACACTTCTTGTTCGTCAGTCATTAACCATAACTATAAACGTAAATATTATCCAGTGGTTCTGAAAAGTAATCGATGCCGTTGACTAGCACGAAAATCGTTTCTGTCGAGCAGTGGCGCCGATCCCTATGTCTACATATTGCGACCGCAACACAATATATTTAGGTGGGTGGGTGGGTTTGTTGAGTTCGAGAGGTGTGTGACTATATTTTAAAACGTTATACAAAAATAGAAACCTATGATTAGGTAGTGTATACAACTATTCTATATTATTTAAGTTTTTAAGGCATATTTCGAGCGAAAAGAGAGAAAAAATGTTGGTATTCATTGTGGCATAATCATGAGTGCAATCTAAAATTTTATAGTTAGGGTCTGGGGTGGTGGGTGGTTAAAATTTAATTGGCAACATAAACTTTTTTATACATCGGCGATACTGCTGTCGAGTAGAAAACCTATTCGCCTGGTCTACTCGTCATTTTCGGAATGTGTCGTCGAGTCGTCTCCGGGACGGTCACACACAAAAAATCTACGGCGACCTGGATCGAAACAGACCCGTACGACTCATATAATTATTATTATTATTAAATATTTATTATCATGGCACGTCTACCACATACACACACACACACACACACACACACACACACACACACACACTCTCGAGTGTGAGATAATTTTCCGTGCGTCGACCGACCGCCTGCTGCACCACCACTATCCCGACGCCGCGCGCAACCCGGTCGGGAAGTTTCGATCGATTTGCCCCAGTCCCCCTTCCCCGACCATCATATTCGCTTCCCCGCCGCCGCAACTTACACGAGATTTGTTACAAATTTATAGACTATAAATACGCTATAACGTGGTATCGTATGTAAGTACACTGGTACAGCGAATTTCACACGAATTAATACATTAACTCGATAATATATATTATATATTTATATATATTCCATCATCTTTACAATCATTGTACCAACCGACGTACACACACACACACACACACATACTCACTCACGCGTCAGTAGGTACTATTGAAAATAATAAATATCACGGGTTTTTTTTGTTTTTTTGTTTTTTCGTTACCGTCGTTGACTTTTATTCTCTCGTTATAAAAACTATAAACGATGTTCGCATGCATATAAATAATATACGTAAGATAAAATAAAACAAAGCAAGTAATAGATATAATAATAATATAAACGGCTCGCGCGCGCGAGTGGGGATAAATATTTGAAAATATCATATAACACGCTCATATTGCTGCAACGGACGCGCCAGAGATAATTTTCGAATATAAAAATATTATATAAATGCTTCGAGTACAATAATAATACCATATACATATTTTACCGTAAAAACAATTTATCGAGTTACTAAAAGTCGGAGTGGTATAATTCACTGATTTTTTTTTTTTGTCTGTTCTGTGAACATCCACATCAGCAGACTCGTAACACGTTTTAAATAATCATTGCAATCATATTATCACGATGACCCAGCGCCTTCACGTGCCTACAAATAAATTATACGCTTTGCCGTTACGATTGCAAGTGCATGATAAACTTTTGTTATCATTATGGTCATCGCGTGCCGCATCAACAAGTCGATGCGGCTAAAAATGAACTACGATCAATTATATTACGGAGAGTTTCGATTCGATAAGAAAGGTCAGCTTTTAATCGGAGCAAAAAGATATCAAAAAAAATCATCATAATATCTTCTGATTTACCCCGAAAACGTGTTTCAAATTTGCCTGACAAATGACAAATACATCAACTTCTATTATACTCGTTATTTATAATTTTTACTCTCAATACTAGGTAAATTTCAATTTTATATTAAAAAATGTTAATATAAACGATATTGATTAAATACAATTTATTATTCACAATTTGATAAAAAAAAAAAAAAAAAACAAAAAAAAAAGTTTTATTTTTTCTTTGTGATTTTTTAAGTGCTTTTGCTTGAATGATAACCACCATTTTAACGTAACCACGTAGGATTTTTATTGAGATTTATACATATTTTTAACCTTTGTTAGTTTAAAAAATTAGAGGTTCAAAATGATCAATTTCAATATTATTATAATTATTGTTATATTATTAGATGCGTCAAACAGATCCGAAACACCCTAGGCAATACTATACGCCGTAGTTGCTTCAGACCCGCTGCACGTTCTAATAACGATTTAATGAATTTATTTACAAGCCCACTAAAGTGTAATACTGAAAACGGTTAACAGAGCCAAGTTAGATATTACACTGTCGCGCGTATATATACGTGTGTCAAACGCATGTTGAATTGGCGCTTAATCGAATTTCACCGCACATACTTTCATGGTGAAATCGAATTACGTTTATTTAATTTTCAAAAGCCATTTGCATGAAAGTGAATAAATCAACAGACGCGAAATTTCGACCAAATATAAGACTTTAATTTCGGAAAGTTTCAAAGACGTTATGCGAGTTGCGACAGTCGTTCCACTCGAGGATCATAAAGTAATGTTACTTGTTGAAGTCGTCGCTGCAATTACATTACCGTTGTAAACGCTCGATAATTTATACAGCATTCATTACGTATAATAAAATCGAAATTTATTTTCAAAGTTACACCCGTAAGAATCGAGTTGAGAAGCCGACAGCTTTTTTGAAAAAAAAAAAAAAAGATTTGACAGTGATATTACTCTAAAATTTGACTCCACAAAAACAATAATAATAATAATAATAATTGTCCAATGACATATTGCCGTGTAAATAAACGTTTACGTTTCTAAGTGCTGTGTATGATGTTTTAGATTTAGTAAATCACTCTTTTTGCTACATCATATATTTTTCCGTTTATCAAAACCATTCCATAAATTATTAAAGCCTCGTATATTCGACTATTTTCGACGGCCGAATGCGTCAGCTTTTCTGAGAATTTCTAACGATTTTCTAGGTACGTTATATTCTGTGGTACGTTACAATTAAAAGTACACGCGTGTGATTTATACCTACGCGTCATCACAAACGCGTTTTACAATCGCCTAGATCAGTGGTTCCCAACCTGGGGGTAAATACTCCTCAAGGGGTAAAACACGATTTGCTTATGGGTAAAACTAGACAATTTTTTTTTTTTTTTTTACTGTTGCAATGATATTTTTCTTATGATATAATATTACTGTTGATAGTTTTGGAAATTACCTCATGGCCTAATGATAATTTTATGACCTCATTACTCAATTTTGGATTAATCTTTTGGAGGAGAGGTAATGATTCGTATTTAACCTGATTCATGGGTGATGGTATTTAAAAGGTTGGGAATCGCTGACCTAGACCGACACGATCGTGCTCAACGGAAAAACTTTGTTCTGCGTGGAAGCTGTCGTCTTTCGGAAAATCAAAGCCGCTCGTTACTCCGCTGCCCCTTGCATTCGTACGCCCATCGCAACGATAATAGCCTTCTATTGAAAACCCGGTCGTGGCGCCGACTTACTCGACGACAGCGGTGAAGAGTCCTTTAAACATAATTCATAAACACGGGACAATTTAAATCAGTTAATTATATTGTGCGCATACAACGGGCCGTCACCAGAGGGTTTTTCTCCTGTATATAAATAAATAAATAAATATATATACTTTACTGACGTATTATCACCTAAATTTCGTCGCGTTCGCTCTTATTGCGCAATTAATTACCCGACGCCGCCGTGTACATTTTTTTTTTTTTTTTTTTTTTTTTTTTTTATTGATCTTAAACATCGGCTTCTGTGGCCATTAGTTTACAATTTACAGTTTTAAAATATTTACAATTACATATTATATATCTTGTGGAAAAGGGCTTAAATTAGGTTGTATAGCTGGATTTCTTTTATATACTGTATGATGTTGTGGATTGATTGGGTGTCAGGTCCTAATGCTTCTCCGATTTGTTGAGATATGTCGTATTTTTTCCTCATGTCATCATATTTTCGGCATTCAGTAATAATATGTTTTACTGTGAGGTCCACTCCACACATTTCACATATGGGGGGATCATTTTTTTCCATAAGATGCCTATGTGTGATGAAAGTGTGGCCTATTCTTAGACGATTTAATATAGTTTCCTCTTTTCTATTAAGTCCGGGGTTTTTCCATGTCTGTATGTTATTTTTTATTTGGTTTAATTTTGTATGTTGGTTTATCCATTGT
Source organism: Therioaphis trifolii (assembly GCA_027580255.1). Classification (NCBI taxonomy): domain Eukaryota; kingdom Metazoa; phylum Arthropoda; class Insecta; order Hemiptera; family Aphididae; genus Therioaphis; species Therioaphis trifolii. The sequence goes on from CM050409.1 coordinate 18,669,346, forward strand.
ATGAGCCATTTTTGGTCTAGGACTTGTTTGATTTGTTTTTTTTTGTCTTCATATGTGTATATATTGAGTAGTGGGGTGTCTGGTGAGGAGGCAGCTTTTGACGCTTCTAGGTCTGCTTTTTCGTTGCCTTGTATGCCGCAGTGTCCAGGGGCCCACATATAGCATATATCCATCCCCATACCTCTTGCTTCATATGTTTTTTCTTGTATTAGTTTGGATATGTCAGATGGATGTGTTATGTTTTGGATTCCTGTGATGCTGCTGAGTGAATCACTGATTATGAGATAGTTGTTAGGTGATGTATCTTTATTTTGTATTATGTGCAACGTCGCATTATATATTGCCAGTGCTTCAGCTGTGTAGATTGAGCATTCGGGGTGTAATTTGTAAGTTGTGGTTGTATTTTCTGCTACTATTGCAATCCCTACGCTGTCTGTTGTTTTAGATGCATCAGTGTAAATATGTTTTCTATCAGGGTATTTTTGTATTATTCCTTGGAAGAGATTTTTGTAGATATTAGGATTTGTGTTGTTTTTTTTATATTCTGTTATTTCGATGTTTGTATTGATTTGCATTAACCAAGGAGGTATGGTTTGTGGTTCTCTTGGTACTATTTGTTTTATATTTATTTGTAGGTTTTCTGCTTCTTTGATTGTGTTGTCGATGTATTTGATTGCTGGGTTGTTCTTATTTTTTAATGTTCGGGATGCATAAAGTATATTGTTTTGTGTTCTCCTTATGTCAGGGGGTGGTTCATTTGCAATGTTTCTTAGACTCGCTATTGGACTGGATTTGAAGGCTCCAATTGCTAGTCTTATGCCGGTATTTAGAGGCACATCAATCATTTTTAGGTGTTTAGGATTGGCTGTCATGAATATTATTGAACCGTAATCAGTTTTAGACCGGATTAGTGCTCTGTAGATTTTTAGTAGTGTAGAAGTTTCACCACCCCATGATGTATGTGAGATAATTTTTATTATGTTGAGTTTTTTTGTGATGGAGTTTTTTACATATTTTAAATGTGGGATCCAGTTTAATTTGGTATCAAAAATTACTCCCAAAATTTTTATTTTATTTTGGTTTGGTATAATGTTGTTGTCTATTTTTATCTGAAGTTTACCTTGTTTTCTTTTTTTGTGAATATGATGCTTTGTGATTTTTGACTGGAGATGTTGAAGCCCGTTTTATTTAACCATTTTGTTATGTTATTTGCGCTATTTTGTAGTAAATGTTGTACTGTATTTAGGTTGCTGCTTCTGCAAAGTATGTTAAGGTCGTCTGCGAATAGATTTGCAGTTACAGGAGTTTCTATTGTTTTAACAATGTCATTTATTGATAGGAGGAAGATCGTGACAGCTAGTGACGACCCTTGGGGAATTCCGTTTTCTTGGGTAAAAATGTTCGAGAGGCAGTTTGAAACTTTGACTCGAAATTTTCTTTCGGAGAGGAAGTTTTTTATGTAGTTATACATGTTCCCATTTATTAGTATTTTGCTGAGTATTTGGAGTATTCTGTGTCTCCATACGGAGTCATACGCTTTGGTTATGTCTAGGCTGATCATTCCCAGAATTTGATTGTTTTCTAGGGCTTTGTTAATTTCGGATTTTATTATGTAAAGGTTATCTATTGTGGATCTTGCGCGACGAAAACCACTTTGTTCAATTGATATAATTTTGTTTTTTTCCAAATACCAAACTAGTCTATTGTTTATTATTTTTTCCATTGTTTTTGACATGGTATTTAGGAGGGTAATTGGACGGTATCCTTCGACAGAGTGCTTGTCTTTTCCTGGTTTATGAATTGGTATAATGATGCCTTTTTTCCATTCATCTGGTATTCTTCCTGTTCTCCATATAGTGTTGTATAGGTTTAATAGGTAGTTTTTGGCCGAGGATCCGAGGTTTTGTAGGAAGCAGTAGGGTATTTCATCAGGGCCGGGGCTCTTGCTTTTACATTTACTGAGAGCTAGATTCATTTCTTTTAGTGTTATTGTTGCGTTCAAACTAATTTGGTCTGAGTCTATGAGGGTGGTGTCAAATTGTATTGGCGTGTTTTCGGCAGGTATTTTTATTTCATCTATGAATTTTTGTTTGTAGATTGAGTTGCTGAAGCTTTCGTAGAAAAATGAGCCGATTTTTTGAGCGACTTCTTCTGGTAGTGATGTTGAGGTGTGTTCGTCTGTTATGTGAATTTCCTGATCTCGATTGAGTCCTTTAAGTGATCTGATTTTAGTCCATAGTTCTTTTGAGTTGGTTTTGTTGTTTATAGAGCACGTGAATTTTTCCCATGATTCTTTCTTGCTGTTTTTAATTAAAAATTTGGATTTGGCTCTAATTTTTTTGAGTTCTATGAAATTTTCTAGAGTTTTATTTTTTTTGAATGTGTTGAGCGCATCTTTTTTTTTTCTTATGACTGTTTTGATCTCGTCGTTCCACCATGGAACTCTTGGTTTGGTGTTTTGTTTTATATGGCTTCCGATAAATTTATTTGCTGCATTGGTTATTATGTGAGTGAATGTTTCAACCATTTCATTGGTGCTTTGTTGAAAATTATTTGGTAATTCGTTTGTTTCTCTGTCCACCATTTTTTCGAATGAAGGCCAGTTTGGTTTTTTTAAGTTCCATCTTTTAATTTTGTTTTTGTTTGTGTTTCCTTTCCTTGGGATAAAGTTAATTTTGATTGGTATGTGATCACTGCTTAGCAAGTGAGGTATCACTTTCCACTCTAATCTGTGTGCTAGGGATGGTGGGCAGAGGGTTAAATCTATGCAGGAGAGGTTTCCGTTAGCTATGTTTATGTGGGTGGGGGATGCGTCGTTTAGTAGCGCTATGTTGTCTTTTTCCAGCAATTTTTCAATTTCTTTGCCTCTGGGGTCAGTTTTGGCAGAGCCCCATAGCGGACGGAGAACGATGGAAACACACACGCGTATATTTCATACAAATGATAATAATAATAATAATAATAACATCATTCGTGTGCGAGTAAATTATTATCGTATACCTGTAACAGCGTATTTGCACCCGTCGTCGGGCCGTATAATATATGTACGCGTATCAAGCTGTATATGAATATATAGTGGCTGCGTCGTGTCGCCGCGGCCGCACAGGATCGCAAACTGTTTCGGTCGAACACGATTATCGGGAGAGTTTCACATTAAACTGCAAAACGCATATCCAAAAATGTCCCGCCGGGGGTGTTAAATGTGTTTAAAGTTTAAAAGCTAGCTGCGCCGCGTCCGATAAACCCGTTAATTTTCTGTTCTCATTAACCGGAACCCAGATGAAAACGTGGGGGCGGGCGGCCGATATTATTTATGACACTACACCCGCCCATGCCGAAAGTGTGAAATGATAAATTATTACAATGTACGTAAAAGGGGGACTGTATCGTGATGAAAAAAAAAAAAAATAATAAAATAAATAAAAGCCGTAAATGTAGGGACGTGATAAGAATTTTGTCCACCCTTTGTTTTTGTATTTTTTTTTTCTTTTTGGTAAATCGTTCGGATTTCCGCCGTCACGCAAAATCGATACTTCACCAACTTTATAATCACCTTGCCTATCAACAGGTGTCGTCGTTTAATGTAAATTTTTTTTTTTTTTTTTATGAAATAATAACTGTCGACGCCGTGCGCGCGTCCAGTCGACGTGCCGAAAAGTTTTTGTGCTTTCGGGTCGGATGCACTTGGTTTTATTTAACGAGTAAGGGTTAGGTAAATCGAAAGAAAAAAAAGCGACGTTAAAATCGAAGTAATTTAAATATCGAGGTTTGCTCGTGACTTAATAATTCCCAAGACCTAGTGTCCCGAATCGGTCGATCGGCCACAAACTCCATTGAACCGCCCGCCATTGTGTTACAATACTGCAGGCAACTCGGTGGTTTTCCGGCTTTCTTCCGACGGCAGACAGTATACGTAGAAATCGCATCGACTTCAAACTACTTGACCTCCGTCCGAAATGACTAGTCTGAGTTTTACCGTTGTTCATAATATTCTGTGTATTATACTCGTGCAGGCAACGGGTACTTCTTCTCTGGCTTTTTACAGGCCTTTTAGGCCCATCGCCGCAACAACATATTGTCTCCAGTCTTCTCTATTTTGTGCCGTTTCTTCAGCATTCCTTACTCCCAACATATTTAGGTCTTCTTTTATGCTGTCTGACCATCTCATGCGCAGCGTTTACTACACTGCAAAAATTAAAAACACAATCAGTGTTGGGAATGGATAACTAATAATTTATCAAGATAAAGATAAAGATGATTATAAACATTTTTATCTAGATACAGATAAAGATAATTATAATAAATTTTATCTAGATAAAGATAAAAATTAGTGCATTTTTATCTAGATAAATTTGAGATAATTTCATGTTTAATTTTGAAAATATTCAGGATCTACATCCTACAGGTATAAGGTAAAAAAATAAAAATACATAATTTAAAACATTTAAAAATACATGTACTTTTTTAAATAAACTTCATAAAAGATGAAAAATCATTCTCTGACTTAAAATTAAAACAATAATACATTTCTGCATTTTTCAACAAATTTTTGCGTAAGGCTACTTCACTTTCATGATAGTACATATTATCATCTCCTTTCCTGGGCCTCCACGCGAGTTTTTCTCAGTAATATTTTCGATTAATTTAAAAAAAAAAAAAAATTAAAAAAATTAATAAATTTTAAATTTCCTTTTTTTTTTAGGCCATTTAAATAAATTACCTATCTAGATAGGTACTCATAGATAACTAAAATTTTATCTAGATAAAGATAAAGATAACTGAAAATAAATTTATCTAGATAAGATAAAAGATAAATAACTGTTATCTAGATAAATGTATCTAGATATTTCCCAACACTGAACACAATAGATTGAAAACTTCACAGTCGAAAGTCCTGTTTTATTAATAATTATTCAATGCGACGTTCACGTTTATTACTCAAGAGTCAAAGACGCGTTCAGCAAACCATACCTAATATACCATTCGCTGTTGGTGATTTTATTCGGTCTCATATATTTTTGGACTGTACGAGAAAAGTCGAAATATTATAATATCATTATTATTTCTATTATTGTTATTACCAAACATGACGTTCATACATCACGTATTATAATTCGTATTCGATTACACCATCAAAATGTAATAAGCGTGGCCCGTTAACATTAATGGCATGAATTATGATAAAAGACTTTCCTAGTGAAAAGGACAATGGTTTATGGCACCACTACGGTTTTGTTACGAGAGCAGCTGCTGCATTTGCCGTTGTTGCACTGGTTCCTGCATATTACATTGATTTATGTTTCACGTAAATAACGGCATTCTCTGTGGTCTCATGCAAATCAGACGAAATTTTTACTGACATAAGTTTTATCATAAAATAAGATGAAAAAAAAAAATGAAAATATCTTACGCTATAAATTATTATGTCCCGACGAATATTATTTTAATAATAAAATATTACGTTTGGCACGTTAAACATTTAGTATGATAGTATGCGATTTTAACGAGATTTATAAAAATCAAACGCCGACGGATGCCGATGATTATGACCACAGCACGAATGTATGACATTTCCATGACGAAATAGAAACATTTTTACGAATTCACCGGAGTTTATTGGATAGAGAATTCGTTTTTGTTTTTACTCTACGTTCATCTGCGTTATTTTCGCCCGACAATATTGAGCGATTTCTCGATTAATTTGCAAAAGGAAAAACAAAGCTTTTACAACGTTTTACGCTATCCCGAACTAAACACGTGAAACGAATCCGGCCTGCAAGGAGAATGTTTTCAATTTGTACTGACGTGTAACCGAGGGCCGGCACAGTCCGTGTAACGAGTCTGCACGAGTTCGGCCCCTTTTGCTATAATTTATACAAAACTACGGGACGAAATAAATTAAACTTTAGGGGCTCGTTTTAATTTTTATTCGAGGCCAAGGGATGTATAGTGATGTTCGGTGTCACGCGCAGACGAAACGAATGTGTCAAATCACCGTGGGTCCGGCGGATCAGACCGAGATCAACGTCATTTTATCGCGAACGCACAGTGAAATTATAAACCGCATGTTGTGTTTTAAACTTAAAAACCTACACCGACGATGTTCAACGGGGTTCGCGATCGAAAATCATGCACGTTATTTTTTACACGGGTACAAACACGGGTATACCTGCAGCAACGTGTATGCGTACGGTAATGTTTGACGGACAAACGCGGTTGATCCGACGGAAATCAGGTTAAGGGTTACCTCGCTAAAGGGTATACGCACGCAGTTTTGCATATAAATAAATAATAATAATAATAACAGGTACTTTGGACGTGTTCAGGTAACATTTCACGATCGTTATCGCTTCACCTATGTGTGTGTGTGGGTGTGTGTGTGTGTCTGAAAATTACCGGGGCAAAGTTAATTTGAATTTTCTTCGGATGCGCCGCGCGTAATAAAAATAAATTGCAATACTTTACACGTAAAAACACCACCGCCACCGACAAAGACAATAATGTTTCCGATGTTTTTTAACGATGTTTATACAGTGAGATTATTAAAATTACAATGGCGTTTAAGTTAACAACCACTTTTGTTTGGCTTTATAATATTTTTATTTTTTATTTTTTTTTTTATTCTTATTATCATTTTCGTAATAACTGAATACCGGCGCGCCTCGCGTACACACACTGACGTACTTGTGCACACACCGATCGACCCCACGATAACGCAAGTATAAAACAAAAAAAAAAACAAAAACAAAAAACGTAGGTGTATACAACCGTATTATACCGACTCGTATACCGCAGATACTAATTACGCTCACCGAATCGCCATCATTTCACAGATCGTCGGACAATGTACAATAACATTCGCTGTTGTGACCGATTACAATAATGCGCGTTATCGCGGCCCATCGGAGTTCGTGGTAACGCGATTGCGGCGAAAATGTTGGCTAAAACAGCGATTCTCAACCGGGGAGTCGAGGGACCCCTCGGGGGTCGCCAACAATTATTTTAGGGTCGCCAATTGATGTGGGGAAAAAAACTGTTTCACTCAGAATCTTATAATAATTAATAGTTATAAATAAAATAAAATAAAATTAATAGTTAATAAATAAATTATTATCATTAAATAAAGAATAATAAATTGAGTTGTATTTAGACAAAGGGTTGAAATGGGTTTCTAATAGTAATAAAAATATAAGTAAATTGTCGATCAAAATTCAATATGAGTATCCTGCATTAACATAGGAAGCTTTTAAAAAGTGAATTCCTTCAGTGGCGGACTGGGAGAAAAAAACAGCCCGGGAAAATCATAATTTTAGAGGCCCTCAGCATACTAACGGCCCCTTAAATATATATATATATATATATATATATATATATATATATATATATACATTTTTTTTTTGTAAATACAATTTAGCTTTTAAATATTTTAATTGATTATTATAAAACAAAATAAAATAACTATTGTATATTTGCATAAAGGTACTAAAGTAATCATTAATAGTAAATACTAATAAAATTTATATTTTATACTAGCACTGGCCCACCGGGAAATTTCCCGGTATCCCGGTCGTCCAGTCCGCCACTGAATTCCTTTTTCAACGACATACTTATGCGAAGCAGGATTTTCTAGGATGACTATAATTAAAATTAAACCGAGAAATCGGCTGGATACTCGTATATCGCCAACAATGAGAATAAGTCTATCCAAATCTGTTGATCCAAGGATTGACGAAATTATTTCAAATCAACAACAGAAAAAGAGTAATTAAATTAAAAAAATATTCAAATTTACATAATAGTCCTAATATACATTTTTTTGTAAAATATATACACAAATAAATAGGTACAATAACAACAGTTTGTTCAATTTTTTAATGCTTACATTACAAAAGGGTCGTTAGACATCTTGGTGACATTACAGGGGGTCGCGAACTCAAAAAGGTTGAGAACCACTGGGCTAAAACGCCGTACACCGAGGAAGGGAGACGACTGTGGGGGCGTCGTGACAATCATCCCGACGAGATAACGACTTGATAACAACGCATCACGGTACAAGGCGCAGAGTTAATCTGTGAACCGTCACACTCGAGCAGAATCGCGCGATCGTGTGCGAGGAAAATCGACGCGGTCGCGACGAACGGTTTACGTTAATATAACGACAAAACCTTGGCGGTGGGGTGGCCGGGGGTGAGTTTGCACTTGTCACGTGACAATAATAATAATAATAATTATTTTTATTGCTAAACGCGGAACCTACGTTCACGCGTTTCATCACGCCCCTCCTTCCTTTCGTCCGCACGAACGAAAAGCGCGGGCGAACATATTTTGGTTTCGTGTACACGATTTCGTAAACACTAAAATACACACACACGCACACACACACACACACACACACACACACACACACACACACACACACACACACACAAAAGTTATCATTAGTGATGTATGACTGAAAAATATTAAGGGGTACACGCTTATTCGAATATGTTATAAAGTTGTAACATCATGTTCGATCAATTTGTTTTGGTTAAACTCGATACGATCGAGACAAATGTAATTTGCTACCTCCGTCTTTAAGAAAATCACTCCAGATCAATAAACTGACGTCGAATAAAAAATGTTTTCATAATTTCATTTTTTTCATTGAAGTTAAGTTAAGAAAAAACGTTTTGACTCTTATGTTACGTATTCCTGCTGTATGTTTTCTTCATATATTTCATTTTAAGTGTTTGTGGCACGTGCGTTTATGCCGAATGTATCACTACTATGAATTTGGATGATCCAATGAACAGCATTATGCAAAAATTATGCTCTCATTCCTTATTTATTCGGTCCACTTACATTCCAAGCATATGCAAATTATTTAAATTATTTTGGCATTTATTTACAATTATCTATATCAATAATGTCTGTTCCCTTGATTTCGAGTAAGTAGTGTAAAAGTTGAAGAAGTCAAGAAATTACACGCAGGCAGTTCAAAAAACTCATTATTGAATTTTCGCCTGTAATTTTTACAAAATCTGATAAAAAAATAATCACTATAAATGAATTACGAAATCAATTCGAATTAGTGAACGGTAAATAACATAACGTGAAAACACGTCTCTAATTTATTATTTCTTCAAGCGTTAAACAGATATTTTTATAAGAGTAAAAATTCAGGCATTTATAGTTTATTTCTGTAGAAGTTCAATGTAGCTAAGACCAGTTTAACACATAAAGAAAATGTTATTTACGCCATTGGAAATTCTAATATGTATAGGTGTACATAATTATAAGGCTTTACAAAGTGTTTGTGAAAAAAAAAAATAGTTAAAGAAGTGAATTTACGCCTCATACCTCCGTATACCAATGCACCGTTGGTTATCATATGCACACGCGCGTATTTAAACGACGCGTTAAACCCACACGCCGTCGTGGGTGCACGCGAGCACACACACTCGCACAAATATTCCGAACGAGAACACGAGGCGAGTACTGTGTTTGCGCGCTCGACGTGGGTTATGTGTGTTTCATCCATGTATATAGTGCTATTGCTATACAATAACAGTATATAATCAGCGCACACGCCCGCGTCTGTGTGTGTGTAAGTGTGTGTGTGTGTGAGTGTGTGTGTGTGTGTGTGTGTGTGTGTGTGTGTGTGTGTGTGTGTGTGTGTGTGTGTAAGTGTGTGTGTAAGTGTGTGTGTGCGTTGTAGGTGTGTGCGAACCGCCATAATGTGTAGTACGATATTTACGTGGTAAACATTACACGTGTGTTTGCGCACAAAGAAACGTGTCACGTAAAACGTTTCCTCGGGCATTATTTACGGCTTTGAGCGCTGATTCAAACGTCAATAAAATCTCGTCAGGGGAGAAAACTCGAAAACCGAAGAGGGAAAAAAAATTCCCGTCGTAAACCGATTCACGCGTTACGGTAGACCGATTCGGCGAACGGCACGAACACGAGTTCCAGTTTAAACATCACATCGATATTATACGTATTATAATACACGTGCGTTGTACGATAATTACTGGCCTCGAATTCATATACCTAATACGTAAGCACGTTTTTTTGGAAAAGCACAATACAAAAAACTTGGAAAAAATGTGTTATACGGTCTATGTGAAAAATTCTTTACTGAATGATCTATATAGTGGGATCGCTTTTGTCGTACATATTGTCGATGCGTGTATTTGCACGTGATTTGCTATTTTTCACTGTGATTTCAAATTTAGTTGATATATTTTCATAACATTCGTACACGTTCGACTTTGAGAAACACGTTTACACTTAAATTTTACATATTTTGTAATAGCTACATTGAATCAATTAACTAATTCAAGATTTATGAAATTTATCAAATAGCGATAGCTTATAAACACTCGATATGCGAAAACGATACTCTGTTTTTACATATTTTATCATAAACCGCAATCGGGTGTCCGAACACAACGAGTAACTATACCGCAATGAAATGTCTCGTTGCGTCTCGGATACCACCACTGATCGTGATAACAGCGACTATGCACATCTCATCTTCATCATAATTCTAAAACACGTTTAAATTTGTTTTATTATATATAATATAAATTTTTTGTTTTCAATTTATAGATACGAATCGATCCAAGCCATGACACTAACGTACTGTACGAAGTGTAGGCGACGTCGTCCGTTCGTACGTAGAAATATACGATTCGCATATGCCTGACGTCATACGCAAACGGTCTGACGGGTTTCGAAGTGAAACGTTCGTGACTTCTCGCGATACACCCCGACGTCGGAACTCGCACGCGTGCGTGCGTGTGTATATTTGCAAAAAAATCATTACGAGGCAAGAAGTCTGTTTCGTGTTTTTTTTTCTCTCTTTCCTTTTCATTCTTACCACCCCGCATATACGATATTGTTATTATTATTATTATTATTGTGTGTGTGTGTGTGTGTGTGTGTGTGTGTGTGTGTGTGTGTGTGTGTGTGTGTGTGTGTGTGTGTAATAACGTAAAAAAAGAATATTTATTCGTACGGACGTTTTTCGGCAAGGAGGTCTTTTGTCCGTAACACGCAGAGCGAAAAAATCGGTTTTTCCTAGTTTTATTTTTTTATTGTTATTATTATTATTTTATCGACGGCGTCGGTGGCCGGCGGACGGGGCAGCGAATAAACCCGCCGCGGGATGGTAAAATTCAAATTTTCCGCACGATGGAGCGGAAACGCGCGCATCTGCAGCGTGCGTGTAACACGCGTCAAAACGAGGTTTGGCGCGAGAAGACGTATTATGAATGGCATTATTATTATTATTATTATCATATTATTATATTACATACACACACGCGCGCGCGCGCGCCCCGGACTTTTCGACCGCTTTCGCGTTTTTTCCGACCGCCCGCGTAAACTGTTATTGCGTCTGCCGAACCGATGACTAGATGGAAAACGACTCGCTACCGGCGGCGGACGTCGACTTTTCCAAAACGCTGGTGCGGTGCGCGAAATCCCGCGAGCGTACATAAAAAACAACGAAAAATGACGAGTCTAAAGACTATTTATTATTGTATACAGGCGGATTTAAGTTCGACGAATACGTGTTTACGAGCGATCGAGTTCACGACCGTGTATTGTGTTCGAAGTAGAATGTAATGTGTATCTGCTTGAATTTTCGTCGACGGTGAATCTACAGGAAAAAAAATTTAAAAAAAAAAAGCGTTTTCGAAATTTATTTTTTTCTGATGACGATTTCGTACAAAGTAGCATTTCGCCACTGATTCGAGTACCTACTCTTGTTCGTGGTGTTATCTTCAATAGTTTGTCAACGATATTGAAGCGACGAGTGTGCCTACGCCGTGATTTCGTAGCGTATGATTATAATTATTATTATTAAACGTACATGTACCGTTGTCTTCGTCCGTTTGTATAACGTCCTCGTGGTGTCAAGAAACAGTAGAAACATAATGGGGACATATTGTAAAAAAAATGTACGTTCTGAGTCCATTTTTTTTTTACATGGAAATTATTTCGCTTCAAAGGGCGTTTTCTACATACCAATTACCGTGTAAAAAAGTACACTTAAATATTTTTTTTATCGGACATTTTTTGAGAACCTAAAAAATTGTGTAAAAAATATTTAGCGTACTTTTTTACACGGTAACTGAAATGTTGAAAACGCCGCTTGAAGCGAAATAATTTCCCTGTAAAAAATGGACTCGGAACAAACAAATACGTACTACTAACGTTTGGTGGGGCAGCCACACAATATTATTATAAACCCTCCCTGTAAATATCTATCAGGTTTTGGTTTGTCCGCGGTTTGAAACCACGACTACACCACCACCACCACCACCACACATTGGTGTGAATCGACCGTCACCATTGCACGGTTTTTGCGTACTAGCTCCGTTGAAGGGTGATACACGAAGCATATACTTTTGATGCGAAAACTTACTCCGAAAGAGACGCGGAAAACTCGACGTGTGTCATAAATTTCCGTGAGATGCCGTCCGGGAAAGAGTTTTTCACAATGCCGAGGACAAACATGGCAGCATACACACACACACACACACACACACACACACACACACACACACACACACACACACACACACACACAAACACATACAGGGCTGGTGTTTAGGTTTTTTTTCGTTGCATGACATTTCATACTTTCATCCGTGAACTTTCCACGTGAATAAAAATCAAACGCCACTGCTACGTTCTATATCTGTTAAAACCATGGTTTAGAAAGGCGAGTAATCAGCAAACTATAGTTAACCCATTGACAAGTAAAATTATTTTTCAGAGTTGTACATCTACATAAGAGTAGATTAATTTTACTAAAATACTATACTTTTTGCTATAGTAACATTGTTTTAGAAGACAGACGTGACGTCGAGTCGGCAACGTCAGATGTATCTCGGGTAGACAAAATGGTGCGTTTAACGAATTGTTCGATTCACTAGTTTCTATGAACTCAATTTGTACCGTCATTAGCGTCGAAAAAATTATATTTTCAAAATCATTTGGTACTGTGGCAGCACAAAGACAAAGAGAGAGAGAGAGAGAGAGAGAGAGAGAGAGAGAGGAACGGAGAGAGACAAAGATAGAGAAAATATCATCGTTTCGTAAAAACCAATAACTCGCTGACGACCACCTCGTCGCACGGGTTTGAAACGTTATTTGCGTTTAGTCCGCTCTCAACTACCCCACTCCGGATTGCTCGTTTAATATATTGCACGTGCACAGTGTACCTATAATATCCAAACGCCATGTTATACGAGAGCGGGAAAAAAACTGTTATTATTATTATGAAAACCGTAACCTGTTACCCATATACACTGCACATAACATAATTATACGACGGACAGTGAAAGAGTATATATACATATAAGTTAATATTGTTCAACGCATATACGTGTGTGTGTGTGTGTGTGTGTGTGTGTGTGTGTGTGTGTGTGTGTGTGTGTGTGTGTGTGTGTGTGTGTGTGTGTGTGTGTGTGTGTGTGTGTGTATGTGTGTGTGTATGTGTGTTATATATGCATATACCAGTTGACAAATGTTGTACTGCGCGTGTAACCCTGTTTGGATCATTTAAATAATTTGGATAATTAAGCACGAAAAATTAGTCATTGTTTTTTTTTTCTCTACGTATACAGTAATTGTGTATAGGTCTCGTTAGCGGTATGTGCTGTTTTAAATCGATAGAGAGGCGACCGTCGTTTATTTTACGTGACTGTTTTCGATTTTTTTTCGTTTCGGGCGAAAAAATATAAACACCGTATTATCATAATATTTTTATTGCAAATGGAAAATGCCGACAACGGTCGTTTCGCGGGACGACTCGCTCTAATCGATCGGTTCGCAACGGAACGCAACGTATACGCGTCTTACGAGACGATCTTTGTAGCCCGTGTGAGAGTCGATTCTGAAGTAAATCAATGGTTGCGTTCACCAGCAGTCGTGTGACTACGGCTTCAGTGGCTATCGAACGGTTAGGTTAACGTGTAGCAGACGTCGTGTTCGAATATTACGGCGGAAATCAAACGTCAAGTTTTTTTTTCAATCGATCCACCTCGTTAATGCAAATTCGATAACAACCTCGGAATATCAAACAATGAGCAGATTAAACGAAATATTTTCAACAAAAAATAAGCAATATTATTTGTAATTTGTGTCTTGTATGGAAGCCATTACTTTATAGTCAAAACACAATTTAGTTTTTAAACTAGAACAGTAGGACACTATTGTTAAAATATCATTAGACGTTATAATTTATTAAAATACGTAATATATTTGCTATGATAATTTTTTTTAATGATTTCAAATCATTTTGTTTTTTCAGAACAAAAAAAGGTTATTTACAATAAAATTTCGAAAAAGTATACTTTAAAACTCTGTTTCACTACATCCTACACATTTTTATTTCTGACGATACGAGTATACTTAAACTGTATTACTTTTCTTGTGATTACCTATCATTAATAGTATTATTATTTTTATTTATTTATCTATTTATTATTATTATTTTTTTTATGTAATTGTTAGGTACTGTCGGGTATCGTCTTTGAAGTTCACACGCACGTATGCATATACGAGGGGTTATACGTCTAAAGTCTGTGCATTATTTATGCAAAATGAAGGAATCAGGGCGTATACACCGTTATTCATATTATTTTTTAACGGCACATCCTTTAAAAATTAGAAATAAAATACACACCATCGTGATATGAAGACACGGTTGTACTCTCAGGCGCCGAGCCGGTGAAGACATATGTATATTTTACCGTCGACGAGTCGGGTAGGCGTATTTGAAATAAAAAAATTAATGTCTTTGGTTTAGGGTTGATATTTGCCTGCACGACAGTCGACGAGCTGGGAGTAAGACACAAAAATACGATAACAACAGCCTTGTATTTAGTTTTAGTCGGGTGTGTATACTCGTTTTGTTTGCTCTTGATTGGTTTTCAAAGGAATACTTTTTAACTCAAAGAAACCAATTTGTGGTAGGAATCGAAAAAAATAACGAGATTGATATTTTTATGGAAATAAATTATTACTACGAGTAATTTTTATCATCGATCACACTATTTGTTAACTTCAATGCCATATCGTCTATCATAGTGGTGTTTCGATAAAATTCAATATTATGTATTATGTGCGTTGGTTGTTTACGAAAAGCAAAATTTTTTTCGGATTAAAAAGGTGTTTATGCCATTTTAGATTACGCGCAGTATTTAATGATCGCATTTTTTTCCAGTTCAATAGTATCTAGAGTTGAATCTTTTACTGCGAAATTTAAACTCGTACAAAACAATCTATATTTCGTGTGAATGTTTAGTGGCTTATGAAAAAAATGTGCATTGAATATACGTATTTATGATATTTATTTAAAAAAAAAGATTATGTATTTATTATGTAAGTAAAGAAAAAAAAATGTAAAGGGTATTATTATTATTTTTTTTTAATTTCTATTCAATTAGTTAATTGTCATAAAATTAAAACGCTAAAATCATTTTTATGTTTTTTTTTTCCGATTATGACAAACCACAAAAGCCTATTCATATTTCACATAATAATTCACTCGAATGCCAAAGTAACGCAAACTTCTACAGTATGTTTTATTGAATATGTGTATGTGTATATGTATATGTATACGCCACAAATGAATTCAAGAAAACGTTTCCGGGCGAGTGATATATTATATCACCTACACGACTCTCCTTAAATACGCCACTTTAGGTAATGTATACCGTGAACAATTAAAATTTATTTCAAAACTTGCGCCGCCGTAAACCTCGCTTCATCCTGAATACACTGCTGGTATAGCGGACGCGATCGACATTCTAGCTATCCAATTTACGTCATCGTCACCGCGAACACCACTCTATACGACTCGTATGCACTACGCGAATATTATTGACGAGAAAATCGCACAAAAGTCGGATTGTCGCTGAAGTGAAAACTACGTCACGTAGAAATAAAACCGTACTACCTACTTTTTTTTGACATGAAAAAAAAAAACAAAAACAAATACTCATCAGCCGTTGCGATTCGTAATCGAAACAATAATAATTATTGTCGTTCGACGTGTGCAATCCTCGAAATCAAAGGGCCGGAATATTAAAAAATTTCGACGAAAACGGCATGGCGTGTGAAACGAAATCGTCGTCCCGTGAAATCGGGTATACGAAGTGGTGAGAATTCCGCGTACGGACGTTTTACTTCGGAGCCGCCGGAATGCGCCCATAATTATGCGTTTCGGTCAAACGTGTCCCTGTCAAACACGCACAGATCTCCGTTTCCACCGATATCGCCCGACCTTTATAATATATACCTTTACGTCCGCTCGTGAAGCCGCCGTTCGTTTACCCGACACAAATATAGTATTTACGGACTGATCGACCAATCGGTACAAGACCACGGTGTTATATATGTTTATGTATGTGTGTAGGTGTGTGTGTGTGTGTTTGAATTTAAGGGGTTGAAACGGATGCCGGAAAAGCAGTAAAGTCCAAAATATTTATGTCGGTCCGAGTTAAACGTTCACTGCAGATGTTGCGAACGTTCACGCGCGAACTCGTCTCTCTCTCTCTCTCTCTCTCTCTCTCTCTCTCTCTTTCGTGCGTGTGATTATTGTCGAATGCGAGTACATAAAACGTAATACTTATACGACGTCGCTTCGGGTCGTAATATTAGGCATGGCGCCATTGCGGCTTCTCACGAGAACCACCGTCAAGAAGGCCTTCGTCCCAGTTTCAGCTCTCCCGACGACCGAATGCATACGCGTACGATATTCCGCAGTCATACAACAGCAAAGACGCAGTGCTGTGGAGGGGAAAAAACAAAAAAGAAAAGACGGATCCGAAGATAAGACGATATCTTTTTAGGTACACAGTTCTTGTCTATAGAATATTATTATCACATCTTTGTCTGTACTAATTTTTATATGTCTTTTTATCGCTTACGTCGTTCAATAGTTAAAACAATTTTAAATAAGAACTGTGCTCTGACGGGACGTGACAATAGTTGACCTCGTCCTGCGAGAACGTTCGCGTCATATTATATCGAGCCGTGATCTATACATACCTATCTCGGAATCCCACCGTTTTACATTCTATGTCTAGACAACGATAACAGCTGAGTAGTAAGACGATGATCGTTACGAATGGCTCGTCGCCATCGTCGCGAATGAAAAACCACGCTGGTAAATCTTAATCCAAAGACACGCGTGGTCATTTGACGTACCCACGTCCCATATCGGACGTGAATGAAAGTCTCGGTGGTTAAAACACGTCCCTTCGTAAAATCGATCGAAGTCCAAAACTGTCCACAAGTCTCAATTATTCGAATCAGCAGAAATATTACATTTTTATCACCATTTTTTTCAACGGCATCCGCCTTAATCGGTTCCGAGTTCTTTCCTGCAACGTCCGACCGTTGGCGTATAGTTGTTATGTTCACGGGTGCTGAAAATACTATAAAATGAGATCATGCAAAATAACAAGACTATCGGCATCGTTCTAGATTGTTAACGATGATGAAACGGGAAAAAAATCATACACCCGCGCCGTATTCCAAAAAAAAAAAACAAAAAAAAACGCGTAAAAGCCTTTTCACGAGTATTACGCGGCATATATTAGGTGTACGGCGGCGGCGGTGCACGGCGCAATATATTTCACGTATTCACATTCGTACATAATGTAACGTAATGCATTATATGTAAGTCTCGGGTTGTTAATATGATACAAAACACGTTCGTATTATGCGCCCTTCTTGTGCGTGTGTACGTTCCGCGATGTGACCTCGTTAAATTCGCCGAATGATATTTGCGCAACTTCAAAGTCAAAATATCATTATCAAACGAAAGTATTACAGTGGTTCGTATATTGCACGTAATCCCGGATATTGTGTTGTGCATCGAACGTGTACGTACCTACATATTATTATTATTATTATTACCATTATGATATGAAATCGCGTTGCTAAACGTACATGGTTAATACCCCGTCGGTGAGGTGGTGGTGGTGGTGGTGGTGGCGGTGGTATTCCTTGAAATTGATTTTCGTACTTTCAGAAATATATTTTTCCACCGTTACACTAATATTTAATCTTTCATTTTTGTACCAGAAACGTGTTTTATTTATTTACGTAGCATGTATTAACTATACAGATGTACTGACTGTGTTCCGAAACGCATAACTTCTCATTAACGTCCCGGTAAATAGTTAAAGAGAAATTAAGTTTTATTTTTGTAAATAATAAATTTACCCATGTGCGCGTCTGTAGTGACACGAACCTATACGCATCAATATTCACCGTACGTCAACAATGCGCGTTCAATGATGTAACTGCAGTGAGAGAAGTTCACGTTTTCTCCACAAAAGATATTACATTTTTCACGACTATAATAAATTATTATCCATCACAGAGATTAAATTGTAGTTTTTTACTAGTACGGTGCGCTTATCTATATAAGTAACTTAACACATTCCGATCAATAGTAAAACAATATAAATTAATAATAAACTCCGATTATTGTTTTGTTTTTTAACCAATTTTAATTCTTCGCGACTTTATCGATTACGAGTATAATACATTTTTCCAAATGAATATTCATTACAAAAAGAACATAATACACTGAATAAATATCGTGGATAATAGCATTGTACGCACGATAAATAAGATACTTCTAGAGAGAGAGAGAGAGGGGAGGGGGAAATGTCAGAGATAAGTAGACGGATTATGGAATTTAAATCGGAATGACATTCAAGTACTTAGAACTGTTTCGAAGCAGCAGCATTATATGAGTGAAGGTGCTGGGATTATTTTTAGAGAGATTCGGGATTGAATTATTAATATGTCTTACTGAAAGTTACAGAACTTCGGAATACTTTTTCTCGGAAATCCTACAAACTGTTTATCCAACGTTTAGTTGCTAGTTTCTCGTAATAATTACATTTCGTATAAGAGCTGACCGCGTAACATTATTATATTAAGTTTGTATTACAAAACAACAATAACAGTGCACTTGTTTAAACTCACGTGTTATTTATACGTCTATGGTATGAACGGAGCACAATAATAATATGTTCACGGTAGCACGCTGTCAATCAGGGATGACTGACCCAAATGATCTTGCGGACCACTTTGAAAATGTATTGAAAACCCACGAGCTACTTATAACATTATATAACTATGTATAAAATTTGGACTAAATACAAAAAAAAATAAAAAAATTTGGAGAAAAAAAATGAATTTACTGTCAACATGATATTAAAATGAATCCACCGATCCAATAACATCACAACAAAAAAAAAAAAAAATTAAATATATGACTTAGGAAATTTTCCACTCAAAAATAAACGTATTTTATAAAAGTGAATGATGAATCTCATGGGCCATAAAATTAGTCAAGGTGGGCCCAGGGTTTGCCACTACTGCTGTTGTTAAAATCATGACGTACAAAATACCGTTTGACCACAAAGCGCATGCACGAAAAACAAGCAGAACGTGCAGGCATTCTCTTTTTCAGCCCCGACGACTTTTCAGGCCGGACCATAGACATCGTGGGTGCTTATCACCAGTCCTACCGTAACGGTCTCCAAAAGTGTACACCGATCGTACGTCGTCCGAAAAAGGACAAAAAAACTACCTCAGCTCTCTCTCAACGGCCTCTCTCAACCCATGTGAAATACCTAGGAGTCACAATCGGTCACATTCTCAACTTTGGAAACCACGTAACAAACATAGTTAAAAAGGCAACACCTGTGGAATGCTTTTCCCATTTTTGAACAGGCATACTCCTATTCCAGTAAGAACTCGTATCAACATGTTGACGTTCTATATTCTAACCGTCTTGATGTATGCCGGAGCAGCTTGGGCACCTTACATAACAAAACTCAATGGTGCCAACTTGAGGCGGTCCAAACAATAGGTACAAGAATGATACTTGGGGTATTCCTCCTTGTGTTAAAAATGAAATCACATTGTCTTCTGCTAATCTCAAGCAACTCAAATCTTCTATCCGCTCTGAAGTCTCTGCTATTTTCCATAAAAATAAATTCTCCGAATTCCGTCACATCGAGGAGCTAGGCTATCTAGTCCCCCCCCACCAACAAATAATAATAACCTACATTCCAAAAAACCACCAAAACAATAATAATAATTACTGTGAATATTATTCCGAGTACTCGTACCAAATCCGTCTTGCTCGGGAGGCGAAACCGCAGTAGTAGTGCACCACAGGCACGTGTACAGTTTCACGTAATGATCAACACACACGAGGGGCCGTTTGTTTGGGTTTACACTGTGAGCACGACAAATCGTTTTGTGCATAAAATCAATGACGTGGGATTTTTTTTTTCGAGCTACGACGTGGTGTCACGTACACAACGCACACGCGGATTATTGTAGTCTAGCGGTTCCCAACCTTTTAGATACTATTACCCATAAAAAAGGTTAAATACTTACGATTGCCCCCCTCCCAATGTTTCGAGTAAAAAGGTAAGAAAATTATCAGTCGTTAGGATTAGGGCATAAGGTAATTTCCAAAACTATGAACAACAATTTCATTATTAATAATAATATCAATCACAACGATAATACTATCATTGCAATAGTTGTACACGCGATCGATGCAGATTTAATAATAACGGGTAAAATATACAAAAAAAATAATAATCAGTCTAGTTTTTACTCCTCGAAAAATCGTATTTTACCCCTTGAGGGGTAATTACCCCCAGGTTGGAAACCGCTGTTGTAGTCGAACCGTGATTCTAATTCACTGATCGGTAAAGCGTTTTTCGTGCTAAAGG
This sequence comes from Therioaphis trifolii, assembly GCA_027580255.1. Classification (NCBI taxonomy): domain Eukaryota; kingdom Metazoa; phylum Arthropoda; class Insecta; order Hemiptera; family Aphididae; genus Therioaphis; species Therioaphis trifolii. The sequence goes on from CM050409.1 coordinate 18,690,129, forward strand.
TCGTAGGTCGACGGTGACCTGTCGCGACGAAAACTTTATCACAGTGATTGCCGCTATAATACACGCGCGTGTATTGAAATGACACTGCCGACCGAACCGCGATACGCCACGGGCAGCAAAAGCGACTGTGGTAATTTTTCATGTTACTGTGCGAATCGTACGAGTGAAACTGAAAAAAGTGTTTCTCGTGAAATGCATTCGATTTCGTTAGATAGACAAAACGGGAATAATAATATATTTCGTGGTCCACGATATCGTGTCCACGGGTTTGTAATATACATAAATATATGTGTATAAATAATTAACACCTTGCAACAAAAAATATTTCAACCCCTACTTTAAATAATATATCTTCCAATGACATAATAAATTCTATTAATGAAAAAATACTCTCAATATGGCAAAATCAATGGAATTCAATTCCAACAACTAACAAACTCAAAAACATCAAAAAAAAAAACATCAAAAGGTGGCACACCTCCCCTCAATTCAACAGACGCCAAGATACCGCAATCACCCGTATCAGAATCGGACATTCCGCACTCACACATTCATACCTCATCAGCAAAGAGCCCCAACCAATATGCAACACATGCAATCAAATACTAACCGTTAAACACATAGTGGAGGAATGCGCACTGTACACCTCAATACGCACCGATCTGAAGATGCCACCCAATTTTGCAGAAGCACTCGATGAACTCAACACGCAAAAAATCATTAAATCCCTAAACATTACCGATATTATTAAAAAATTGTAAACTCTGTAAATATCAATTGTAAAGAAACTGTTATTTCATAAATGTACACCTAATCTTAAAAAACGTATATGTAACTTTTCAGGCTAATAACCTTTGACGTTGAAGCCTTATTCTTTAAATAATAAAAAAAATAATAATAATTAACAAAGTCTCTTCCCCGGCGTCGAAGCCCCCGTTACCGTCATACGCGTTCGCGGGCGATTTATACGAGTTCGGAGCAGTTTCGAGCGGATTCGCCACGTTTTACGCGAGCCGAGAAGAACGGCCGAGGCGGAACGAGGCGTGGGTGTTGGACCCGTAATGATCATCGTGTCGTCGTCGTCGGGAAGGTCGTGATTTTTCGATTTTAATTGTGACGTCAAGACGAGAGAACGCGGATTACACGAGTCTTTGTCGTTGTTTGCGAACGGAGAAACTCAACGCCGGCCGGGATAAATAATAAGTGGGTGGCGACTCGATACGCGGCGGGTTTGTGCGTCGTAATGACACGTTTAACGCGATCTTTCGCTACTGCCGAGACCGTCGTGTAATATATGTATATTCGAGTGTTACGGACGAGCAGTAACACGAGTTTCTCACAAATCTACGGCGCGTATATGAATAATACGCGTTTGTGTAAAACGCTTGACGTAAGTATTTCAAACATTTACGATCGGACGCCAAGGAAATATGCGAATGGCGTTGACGAGCGGTCGCATTGGAAATGTACGACGCGTTTCCGAGTAACGAAAATTGAGTAGTGCTGAAAGTACGAGATGTGTACATCTCGCTCGGCGCAGAGACCGCACCTTGGAAATACGACGCGGTCATCTGCGAAATAAATCACAGTAAAGTTTAGAACAATGTTTTTTTTATTCTTCACGTGCGCGTAACAGAGACTTTACGAACGAAATATCGTCAAGTTACTAATTGTTGTATTGTAGGACGTTCGATATTCGGCGTGTTTCCGTCCACAAACTAGTGTGTAATTTATTATTTAACTACAGAGTCGTTTTTTTGTTTTCGATATTTTTATTTTTATTATTATTATTATTATTATTATTTTTTTTTTTTTTTTTTGCTTTTATAAATTATTCCGTGTAATATGCAAACTTTGATGTGCACAGTCAAACGATTTCTTACGAGTGTAGAGTTTTTCATCAAATTAGTGTTTCGCGACTGACCTAATTCGTGCGATTATATCGTACCCCTGTTTATTATTCTACGGGTGACTTTACGTATACGGAAACATTTTGATATGCAGCCGTGAAACAAAAATGCAGGCGTAAAGGAAGGATCTCTGTGCGGATGGTTCGTAAACACATACTTCGTACACACGTATTATTCGAGACGTAAGTTTACCCGGTATATTTTGCGAGCTGACGTAACATACATGTTACTAATTTTAAGTTCACCGGGTATATTTTTACCGATGTTTGTGAATCGAGTGACCCTTCATTTTCACCACCGTAATAATAGTAATTTAGCCCGTACGACTATTTAAAAAAGTTCCAAATGAAACAAAACTACGTTTTTACGTAACGAATAATGATGTTTAATGTAATTTCTATAAACAACTTTAAAATTTTAAAATAGATTAAAACTCGTAGTCATCTACGTTAGGGGACAGTCATTTCAAAAATGTTTATGGGATAAAAAATTATAAAACATAATACAAATCAGTGGTGCGATTAAATAGTGATAAAGGTGATACATCTTTCGCTATTGCCTTCTTAGATTCTAAGCAAAGAATGAAATAGCTTTACATATTTTGTGTAACATTTTATTTCAAAATCTTCATAGATTTAGAAATATTATCTAATTAGTTAATCAGATTATTTTTTGATATTATTAATTTTATTTCTAAATATAAAAGGAAATACGGTACAATCGAGTGCAATTAGTAACACACACCATAAATAAATTATATATTACTTATGTAATTGACGATTTAGCAAAGAGGTCATGAAAGTTTTTTGTTGTATGTTTAATTTTTTTCCAGAATACACTATATTTTAAGTTCAAATATTTATTTTGATTTTTTAAATTATTGTACTATTTAAATGATTTAATGAAAAGTCAGATGCATTTGTGGACTATGAAATGTGTGTTGATCAGATAATAATGTATAAATAATTGTGCAAATTAACGGAGTTAGATATAAGGTCGAAACTCTTCCCAACCACGCGTGTGAAAAATTGTATAATAATGTCTTTCAGAACAAATTCCTTATTACGCCACTGTTCATAATCTCGAAACAATATCGCTGATTTCGATTTAGGAAATCGAAAAAATCGATTCATAAAATTATAGGTGTGCTTATTAAAAACTATGAGGCATCAACGACGTGAAAAGAGTGAAATGCTAATGCGCACCCTTGCACCCCGTAAATAATTGCACCCCGGATACCCGAATATCGAGAGATTCACGCGGCCGGATAAAGAAGAAAACTCGAAAACTCAACGCGCACAGGTCTGAGCATTAGAGACCGGATTTTCATGCAGTAAAAATCAAAAAAATGTGCAGTTAATAACTTAAAAATTACAAAAACATGCAGTTAAGTGCCTAAAATTCGTGGAAAAATTTATGTTTTGCCTAAAATCGCTTAATACTTACCAAAATGTTGTAAGCATTCAAAGTACATTAATTTAAACCCTTAAATTATACTTTATTTATCCAGTTTTTTTACAATATCACAGGATTAGCAAAAAACTAATGAGTAATTAATAATTAAAAGATTGATAAAAATATATACATATATGAAAAAAAACCATACCAACAGAGTTAAGCTATTTAATTTCCCATCAAATTTCAACTCTGGGTAATTTTATATCCAGGTTTTAATTTTTGACGACAGACTAGACCCAATTTTTGGCATTTTAAAAATTTGTTTATACTTCTTTACGTAAATTATTCGTAATGAAACTATCACGACACTAACTGATACAAGAAACACTCAATCAAACACAAAGTCAGACAGAATACTAAAGTTCTAAAGGCCGGGTATTCAAAATTATTATCTAACTAGTGGTTGCTGTCATTTATTTTTACCACGAAACACTAATAAATTGATGTTATTCTAAAAATATTAGCAGCTTGTGTTCACTTTTTCTTTCTGTTTAGTTCAAAACTGAAATAAACAAATATTTACGTACATACCTGTATGTAGGTACTGTAATTGTATATACCTATCTGGCTACCTATATATATATATTATCTAGTTTAATTTAAAAAATTCAGAATATGCAATTTCATGCAACGAAAATCAAAATCGTGCAATTTAGAATAAAAAGTGCAAAACGTGCAATTTCGTGCAAAATAAAACTTTGTTAAATTAATCTACTTCTCATGATTCGGATTTATAATTTGTTTTTATATGTTTTAAAGCAAAAGAAAAAAAGTTGCGATTGCACGAGAATCCGGTCTCTAGACTTATAATATTCCGATTTGAATGTGCGGACGCAGTTTATGGCAGGGGAAGAAAAAACGCCGTGTCGCGGTCGCCGTGTGTATACGTGACTGCTGGGTGCAGAATACCGAACGAAACCCACGTGCCCCGTGAAATGTAATTCCGGACTCGGAGCCGTTTAATAGTTTTAATAGATTCAATAGAACTCGTTTCTTATAACGATTGAAACGATCACATGTATGTACGAAAACGCGACCGGACAGTGTTATTTTGCGTAGTATACGTATATATACGTATGTATGTTCATGGCATTTACATTATGATATTCAATTATTATTGGCGACCCCTTTTAAAAACTATTCGACCTCGTTAGGAGTCGTGACCCGCGGGTTGCGCACGACTGTGTCAGATTGTATAGCGTTTAGTGTTGACTAGCATGATAAGGGCGGTTTGCGTTTGGGCGAATTGCCTTTTTACCCGTACGACAAAAGTAATTTGTTTGGGAGAGACAATATATTTTTTTTATTCCTGAATTTTGTGATCGGGATTATCGTTATTATTAAACAAGTGATTGCCGTGCAGTGAGGACGGCGCGACACAATATAAAAGATTTTGTAATTGTAATGATTATAAGATAAAAATATTATTCTATAGGGAATTTTATATCAACCTAGATATGGCTCAGTTTTATTGCAGGTCGGCAGTACATATCATATTTTCAAATATCAGTTCACTTTGGACATTGAAAACGTTTGTACAACTTTTATTATAGTGCAAAATATGGATCTTAAAATCGATTATATTTTCGATACAAAAAGAAATAAACGGTGAATTTCAATTGAAAATTATACTTTTAGTGAATCTAACCACTTGAAAAACGGGTCTTTTCGTTTTCGGTGTACTAACAAAAAAATGTGCAGAGAGTGTTTTAGTGAATTCTACCATCGATAAAATACTAGCTTTTTCAAATAATAATACACATTATCACGAATCAACTACTGATCATAATTTAGCCGTTCAGTGTGTTAGAACTGCCGTTCTTTGTAAGAAGATTTACACGCAAGACCAAATAAGATAATACGTAAAGAAATTCAAGACACTAATCTCGTTTTTTAAAGAACTCGTCCCAAGTCTGTCAAAATGAGAGGGAAAATGGATTGATAAAATACAGCATCCCAGGGTATTAAAAATAAATAATAAAAAAATGGTCACCCAAACGCATTACAATGTTTTAAAATAACTCGCCCAAACGCATTATGCTAAATTGCCCAAACACATTGGAATTTTTAAAAATTCGCCCAAAACACATGACGCTCGCATGATAAGTGTCAGTCACCGATCTGTAGGTGTACAATTATTATTAATTGGCGATAACGTCTTCCTTTCTTTGCAGAGGCGGTTTGAGTATACTGTTTTTGGTGCACTGCACCACCAATATTAGGGTGGTGGGTAGGTGGGTGGTCAACAAAATGTATATATTTTATTGTTTTATTAACAAAAAAGTAAGTAAAAAATCATTGCACAATCATTGTTATTATAAAAAGTGTAAACAACCAAACTGAAGAAAATTAGGTATATGGAAAAACTTATAAAAAATATTTATTTATAATTTCTAGGATGAATGGGGTGGGTGGGTGGGTGTCTATATATTGTCTTGCACCACTAAGTATAATACATTCAAACCGCCTCTGTTTCTTTGTATACCCTAATGAAATTGATGAGAACGTCTCTAGTCGACTAGATTTCAGAGAGCCTGTGGTACGTTGGAAAATGTTAGTTGTCGGTAAATCACACGTTTTACCAAGTATCGCTTCATCGAAAGACCGGCTCGTTTGTGCGTAGATCGCTCATTAAACCGGTCCGAGATGGTGGCCGGGTGTCGTTTACGTCTCGTTCTACGAAAACCACGACGACGGTCACCAACTTACGCAATATACACCATAATATGACACACACACACACACACACACACACACACACACACACACACACACATACACAAATATTATATATGTATACAAACCGTGATGTTGATATACGGCTGCAGCGGATTCGGCTCACGGGCGCCACCCGGCCGCATGACAAACGGCAAAACTGTTCGTGTCGTCCGTGCCCCCGCCCATATACTTTCTCGCACGCGCGCCCACGCGTGTATGATTTAATATTATATTACATCGTGGTATCGTCGTCGTCATCGTTGTCGTCGTCGGAAAAAGCGTTAAATTATTCGGCAGCCCGTCCGTGATTTATATCGGCGGCGATGGCGGCGGCCGGGCCGCGGCGCGACGAAAACTCGCGGCATTTGTCACAAGACGACAACGCCGGGCCCGGGTCGCCGTGTCGCCGCCGTCGCGTATTCGGTCCGTTATCCGTCTTCCGTGGCCACTGGCGGCGAGAAAACCGATATAATAATAATACACCCGCCGCTGTGGCGATTTTTCATTTATTTGTTTTTACTTACTTCGTTTTATTCCCCGTTTCTCTCTCTGTCCCTCGCTGTTTTTTCTCCGGCCACTTGTCTCCGACAGCCATTATTCATTCGGCTAAAGTTAGGGCTTTTTTTTCTCTCTCTCTATCTCTTTATCTCTCTCTCTATCTCTATTTCTCTCTCTCTCCTACTCTCTTTATATATACACACATAATACAAGCGGACGGAGACGTGCGGAGTCGGACCTGTCGTGATGCGCATATACGTGCGCCGACGGAATTTTCGCAGAATCGCCGTTTTCCACACCACGCTGCCGGCTGCTGGCCGCTCTCGGTCCTCTACTCTCCTGTCCACGTGACGAGCGATTTATGTTTTTCGTTTAAGCACAGGCGGGGCGAGAAAAAGTCTCCTTCACGGTACGCGTATATGTAGGTGATATAGAGACAGTGTAGTCTATCCGTCCTCTCTACGCCTTCCTCTTTTTCTCTCCCTCTCCCTCTCTCTCTCTCTCTCTCACTCTCCTCTCTCTCTCTCTCTCTCTCTCTCTCTCTCTCTCTCTCTCTCTTTCAGACACACACACACACACACACACACACACACACACACACACACACACACACACGAACGAACGACAGGATAAAAAGAATATCCGTCATAACATGGTGATGTATGTACGTTCGATATGGGTACACCGTGCGCATTATACCATGCGCCTGCCATCATATTATTTACATGGTGACTGATATAATATTATACAAGACCGGCAGATAGTGAAGTAATTCGATTTTAACGTACAAACACACACACACACACACACACACATATGTGCGTATACTCGACTGTTATGTCAGTCGCTCTGCATCATTGCCATAACGTCGTCGTACAAAGCGGTTTTTCTTTTCTTTTTTTTTTTTTTGCGTATGTTATATTGTCTATAAAAACACGTATATGTGTATGTATGACAAAAAATGTGCATCTTGTATGATATATGTATATACATTTATAGGTGGATACTCGTTTGAATAATTCTAGTCTAGTACGATCTGTGGGACAGAAATACTGTGGAATAAATTTCTGTCGAACGGTTCCATATACATAAACTCATATACACACATACACACGCACACACACACACACACACGTATCTTGATTCGATGTATAATATTATAACTATCTTTTCGTATATATACTTTTTGCAGACTAGTAGGTAGAAAAACGTTTTGCTAGTTGCTTATGATATTTAAATAATGGATACAATATTAATTTACGATCGTCAGAATGTACTGATCTGCATAAAGTTACTTTCTAAGTTTCCGACTTTGCGCACGGTGTATTTTTCGATATTTATAATCGTAATTCCATATCATTCTTCAGATCGCGTTCTCTCGTTGTTTTTGATTATGTTATCTGCAGTAGAACTGAGCTCAAACGTGGAGGAAACATGATAAGTGACTAAAACATAGTTTTTGATACATAATTAACCCTCTATTCGCTTGTAGAAGCGTTACGTTACAAGGCTGTATAAAATTCTCGGTATTCTCAGACGTGTCTCTGCTCACTACAAATTAGCTGTACGTATTAGAGCTTTGCACTATGTCCTAATACGCTTTGTGTAAGAATATCCGAATATGCATCTGTACAGTTGAATCTACACACGCTATTAATTATATAAGTTATCTCATAAAACGTGTACAGCGTGAATTCTTGCCGTTTGTTAAGTGTGTGCTAAAACAGATCACTCATACCTTATGATTATCTTCTAGTTTTTTTCCTCTTAGTCATAGTTATAGCTAGCTGCAAATACGACAAGAATATTGCGTGGCAGCACTCGAGCCGATTTCGGCGTTCTGAGCAATTCACTATCAGATAAAATAGATTCACCGTTTCTTTTTAATCGTGTTGATTTTAGATTCTGAGTGAAGTGAAGGATCTTATGGTTTTACAATGATGTTTATTTTTTTTTTTTTTTTTTTTTTTCTGTAAACACTTTTTCGTATAGAAATCCTTGTCCAAAAGTTTCGTCCAGCAACTTTTTAGATTCGAAATTGAATTCAGATGGTACTTTAAAGAGGTCATTTTTCCAAAATCTCCATAGTTTTTCCAGTAATCAAGAATAACGATCGAAAAACTGAGTAAAAACGGTAAAATCGGTAAAAATCCGCCGTAAACGAGATTTTCACTGTTCAGATTTTAGGTATTTAGTCATAAATCGAAAAGTATTGAAGCTAGAAACTTGAAAATTTTATCCAATATCAAATAGGTACATACTTTTTTAGATTGGACAACATTTTCAGAACAATTATAGCACTTTTGACTTAAATATAGAACTTTTAATTTACCAAATTGTTTGAAAGTTTTTATGTAATATCATTTTAAATATTTCACAAAAAGTTCTGAAAATTTAATATGACTTTACTCATATACCAACCTAATTATCCTAACAAAAATTCAAAAATCGTGAGTCAGGATTTTTTTTTATACGCACTTTAATAAATTATTATAACTCACCAAAAATTATACAAATAACCGTAAAATACGTAAACAGTATTTAAATAACAATATATTATATTACACTGAAGCTTTGCTCAGAATCGTTTTATACTGAAGAAATGAGTCATCATTTCTTTAATACTTAATACATTCATCACCAATATCTTGTCCGAGGACCGAAGGGACGAAGGACGATCTTGTACCACCATCATCTCACTTACCAGCTTTTTAAATTCCAATTTTATCCTTCTGGGTAAAATGTCTTACTGAAATCAACATACACCTTTGCTCATGTCGCTAGTCAGCCTTTCGAAATTATGAAGCTAATTATTTCCAATCAGGAACCATATTTCTACTACCCTTAGAATTATTCCTATCAAATAACTTTGTAATTTCTTTTCGCTTTCATTTTTGATGTCAGTTCAAAATACACTAATGAATAACAGTACAGTAATTGTTTACCTGCATCGACCCGTCTGTCCGTAATTTCGATAAATAAATACACTTTGTATCAGACCATATCTGATAATTTTTTTAGTAATTAAATTACACGTTCATTAAAATTTTAATAAAAACTCCTTTTCTTATCTTACCGGCGTAATTGAATTCCACTACAGCTAGATACGTATATACACAATATCGTATTCTCGTATAATCAATTAGTGAAGACGTAGATGACGATGAGATTCCAGAGCGGTATATAATTAATAATATAGATACTATTACAATAAATACGCCAGGGCCATGCTACAAAATTTAATTTAATATCCGCACGATACTATATATATCACCGGTGATTTTTCTTATAAAACGAAATGATTGATGATAATTTTCTTAAAAGAAACTCTCAGGTTGTATACACGACCGTATTTTTTGCTTTTGCGTTATTGCTACGAGATATTATACGTGCCCATACATTTGAAATTCATGCAAGTGAAAATCATCGATAACGTCACCCTAGATAAATTAATAAATACGAATTAATGAATTATTTTTCAAACTACTGGATGAACATTATATAATATAGTGTGTAATATATATATATATATATTTATATATACACGCATATATATTTTTAGTCTTCACATTATAATACTCGTATTATAAAAACGCAGTCTTGTTTTGGAGCTTAACTGAATAGTATCTCACTCGCAAATTAGGATACTAATACACCGAATCCATAGAATCGTGGACACAATCGTAACATCATTTGAAAATATAAAATACGCTTTGGAGTTTTCCTAGATTTCGTTCAAACTTTCGACCGAGTTTGGCATGTCGGCTTTGTGTAAAAATTAACATTATTCTTTCCAGCACCTTACTACTCATTTATTCGTTTCTGTTTCAGCTATTAGTCATTTGATATCAGATAAGGTAATTCTATTTCCTCCTACTTCTTAATACAAGCCGTATTCTCCCAACGAAGTGAATGATCTCGCCCCTGATTTATTAAATATAATATACACATGGGATATTCCCAAAGTAGCACTTACAACTATAGCAACATAACGCTGACGATACAACTGCACTGACTTCTGATATAGACTCGCCTCGATTTAATTAGCACTAGGGCAATCCAATCGTGAATCTAAATCATTTCATGTAGAGTTAAAAACCAATAAAAAAGACTCCCAATCACTTCATCTCCAGAGTGTAGACATTTTCACAACCTCACAAGTAAAATATCTAGGTAATTATACTTGATGAATGATCAACTTGCGGCCCTCGCTTAAAGTCAAAATGAAAACGTTAAATAACCATCCAAATATGCTACGTCCTATATTTGAATAAATTATCAATCCACACAACATCGATTTTATACAAATAATACCAATTATGATACCTATATGAACTTAGAGAATACAAATATAGGACATTTCCAAACGATCTTAAAATCGCATCATTCAAGATTTTAAATCGATTTCTCTACGTCTCATAGCATCAGCCCAACGGTATGTAACAAATTAAAGCGCTACAAAAAAAATTTAAAAATTACCCACTAGCTAAAAAATACTATACTAAATTACATTACAAATTACATAATAATGTAAATCCTCACGTTTCATACTTGTCCTTGATCACACAGACAAAGTACCCCACATCGTCTTGAAAGACGACTGGATCACTTAAAATAATTTAAAATTAACTTAAAATAAGGTTAGTATCGGAATGTCTCTATCTTCAAACAATGGGGCAATAGTTATTTTTTTCATGCACAAACTCATTATATTTGTTTTTTCAAATACAGTTTGTAAGTTTAAAAAAAAATACTGAATAGCCCAATATTTTTTTTTACTTGCACTTAAAAATAATTATATAATATATATATATATTTATTTATTTAATTACTTATTTATTTATTTATTTATATACGTACAATTTTTTTTTCTGTTAATGAATGTTGTAATCAAACGAAAAATCGGACAGCTTTTAATTAATAATTTTTGTTTTAATGGTTTCCCGAATGTGTTTATCACACGTGACTTACTCCATCGCGATTTGTTTGTCACGAACACTCGATAATACAAACGGCACATTTCATTGGAAATCCATATTCCACAAACACGCTCGCGTGACAAGTCGATTCGAGTCGTAATCGAAATTAAAACAATCTCATTACTAAAGTGAAATAAACGACGGGCGTGTGTGTCACGGAAGACGGCGAGAACTTTGGAAGGCTGATCCTTTCGGGGCCGTGTGCGTGCTGGATCGAAAGCGGCGGCCGTGGCGAAGCATCACAATGTACGAATCCCGGAGCTGACCTACCATCGTGACCGCAGGAAAATACGTCCGGCTCCCCCCGTCGCGGCGGCCCGGTCCGGAATGTGCCGCGGCAGTAAGCCGAACAACCGATCATTCCGGAGCAACCGGTCGAGCAGAAAGTGGCGGCTTTGATTGTCGTTTTATTCCCATACGTTTCAGGCGATAATCACTCGTATAACGATTGATCGCTTGTTATTATTGGTTTTCGGTGCGTTCGATATTGTTGGCCAATGCAATGCCGAGTGATTCCATACCAAAGTCATATTTGGACTCTTTTCTTTTGTTCAAAGTTAAGTATTTTGTGAACGGTTCAAAAAACATTATTTAATGAAATGAGTTCTTTGGAATATCAATTAAGAACAATTTTTTCCCAGTACTGAGAGACTGATTTTTTATAACTTCCCTGCAGCGGCCGACATCGCTTATTGATCGAACAGTATCATATTATAAGTACATAATATTTGCATTAACTATTTTTTTTAATTTTTTTTTTTTTTTTTAATAGTTCAAAATATTCTAGAATGATTTCAAAAATAAAATAATACTTTTGTTCCATTCAGTATTTATCAATTCCTTTTCACATTAATACTAAATTACTCTTACGCTTTAACTTTAATATTTAAAAAAAATAATTAATTTTTTATCTCAAACTACAAAATATTATTTTTTTACTTTATAAAAAATCAGAACAGTTATTATGTGAGTTTGATTTTTAAAACATTGTAGAAGCTAAAATTTTAATAAAGATACATTCGTTTATTTTCTAAAAATGAGTTTTATGAAAATGCCAGTAATATTGTTCATCAATAATTTCTCGCCTAATATTTTACGGAATAATAAATATGTATCACTTATTGAATCTAATTCATTTAATATACCATTTCATTAAATATATTCTTCCAAAAGAATCAAAAATCATAATGAATAAATGTTGTAGCTATTTAATAAGATGTTTTATCACCAAACTTATTCTAAAAATCTGGTTTCAAACATTTTTTTTTTTTTAAACTGCAGTGTAAAATTTTTAATTTTTATCGAGATTCTGGAAATAAAAATATATTTTATTACGTTTTTATAGTAGCGTCAGTAAAAATGAAAAAAAAAAATTTAAAAATAATGAATAGAAAAAAAGATATTCCATTTGTCATATTCTAGAATACTTTGTATTTATAAATATGTATATTAGCCAATATCATCTTTTCAAGATCCGGGAGAGTTAATTAATAATTTAGGCAGTCATCGTTCAATGTCTGACGGTGAATTGAAAAAAAAAAATGGGAAAAACTCGTGGCTATCTCGGAACGGCCAGTCGGAATCGAACATCAAACACATGTGCTGTAAAATAAATAGAATATAATATGCTCCACGGACACGACTGAAGATAATTCGATAAACATTTAACACGCCGAGAGTATTATGGTTATTTACAACAATAGGCATGACTAAATATTAAATATGATGTGCATCGCACACACACAACGCTTTTTATAATGTATAAATTATTACGATGATGGACAACTAATACACCATTGACGCGGTCGGCTTGAGGGTCGTTAATGGAAATGTAATTGGCGACGCGGAGGAAACGAGTGGGCACCAGTTGTACACTGCCGGCGCTGCGTATTCGCGTGTGCATATTATATAGAATGCACCGTGAATATACGCATTAAAAAACACACACACACATTTATACATATAGATATATACACACAATCGCATTTGAGCGTGTTGTGTGCATGCACTAAAGTCCGTTCGTGCCACACGACCGTTTTCAAAACACGAGTTTATTCGGATCAAGTGTATGGAATAACGACGTTAAAGAATCCCGCGATTTTATTATTATCACATGACATGACGTGTGTCCGCAAAAACAAAACGGAATTTGGATATTGTTGGGTCTGTTATATTATTTGAACGGTGGCAATACGATTCCGGCGCACGCGCATTACATGCACCATATAGTTCCGTATCATGATAGTGTGCGTTTGAAAGAATAATAATTAATTATATCGACGAGACGACGTGATGCCCGCGACCTCTCTTCGCGCGTTCGACAAACTCGATTATTGCCGGTCGGCTGTGTGCGGTGCGTCCAACCACGACAGTGACGATACTTATATAGTCTGTCCCACGAGAGAATAATCAGTCCGCCGACCAATTTTCGTCTGGGTTGGCGCATACACCTACTCTGAAGACCACGTTCGAGTGGTTAGCATTACGAGATAATTATTAATTTAAACGCGCGTGAACTTTGAAAGAAGGGGTATCGGTTGTTTCCGACTCACGACTTCGGCGTCGGGCGTTGTCGCAGTGATCGTTTGGACGCTTGGAGGGGGAAATTGGGGTTCGGCGTCGCTGAAGCCGTCAGCCGTGATGCGCGAAAAGTGATTATTCTCTCGTGGGACAGACTATACAGGTAGTGGAGTGTGATATAATTGTGCTGTAGATAACGCCTGTAGATGTACGCGACGCCACGCGATATTCGGCGGATAAAAATCGATCGCGTACATTTCTGAGCGAACAATGAACCGTTAAAATTCCCCTGAAAATCACAAGATTGCGTTCGATTTTCTCTACACTGTAGCCATTTATAACGTGGAAATTTACCGACGGTACACGTTAATGCCGTGTCAAATCCAAAATAAATAAACTGTTTTTTAAATACATTATTTATGTTTTCTTTTATGACAAATCGAAAATCGTATTTATCGAACGATAAAAACATTATGATTAAATCACGAAAACTCGGTGGTACTCATCACTGATGTTTGGCAATACGATGAAACGGAATGAATAAACTTCAATAGTTTTAAGCTTGGTTTACCAAAAACAGCCTTGAAAGCTCTCTCCAAAAATTTAATCCAATTTGCAATTAATGATAATTTGGAAGAAAACCATCGAAAATTAACAGAAGAATTAGTACGTTTTGGCAATAGATGGGATAACTTTAAAAAATCAGTTGAAGACGAATATGATTTTGAAAATTTCAATTTGGAAGATGAAAACCAAGAACCTGAAAAAACTGCCGGATTAAATATGACCAGTAGAACATGCAAACATTGTGTTTGTTGCTGTTTAAAGTTATTAGTCAAATACAATTTGTATAGTAATGCGTATACAAATTTATCTTTGGCTTATAATTATCTTTTAACTCTACCAGTAACACAAGTAGCATGTGAGAGGTCATTTTCGACACTAAAATTCATAAAAAATCGATTACGAAATACTCTAACTAATAAGAATTTGGAAGCGTTTATGTTGATGTCCGTGGAAAAGCGAACATTAGCTTCTATAGATAACGATATTTAAATAGACAGAATCGGGGAAACTAGCGAAGTTATGAAAAAAAACCTAATTATGTAAAAAAGGGAATTACTTTAAGAGTTAATTTTAATATATAAGTATTCTATTAAAATGTGTACATTGTAACTATACAAATATATCTTATATCATATATATTATACATATGTAATTTTTTATAACTATATACAAGTTTGAAAATATTTTTTAAATAATAAAGGTTTTTAATCATTAATTTTTTTTATATACTTATGACCAAATCGTTGGTCCCCTGTTAAATTTTGGCCTGGCAAAAAAAAATTCCTGGCCTGAAATATAAACCCAGTCCGCCCCTGCGTGTTACCATGGCAAAATATATATTAAAGTAATATATTTCTAAAAAAATAACTTACTTCACTCATCGAACTCAGGGTTTCATTCATCGAGTTTATTGTTTCCCTCGGAGTATTTTTATCTGATAGAAAATCAAAAATATATTCGTATGCAAACCATTTCGACACGTAGACGTTGTCAGTACCTGTAAATAAAATATATTAAATACGATTAAATTAATATTAATACGTACGTTGTAATTGTATGGTTTTTTTTTTTTTTTTTAATTTAAACTCACCTGATCCAGTAGTTTTTTTAGTTTTTCTTGACTTTTCACTCCTAAACGTTCCCGACAGGCTCTTCATTTTCGCCTTTAGAACATCTACGGGAATATTCATTTGTGCACCGATGTCTTTCCAATTAGCATCTTCTTTTTTATTTCGATTGTGGTAATCTTTGAATTTTGCATTCCACAAAACTTCATAATCTCGGTAAAGTTCAATTATAGGTAACTCAATACATTGATTTTGATCCATGGCGTTCGCTGCACACGCGTGAGGCAAACGACTAGTTCACACGGCGCGAAACAAACGGGCGAATCTCCTTTGACTCGCGTCGAATTACCGATAGCGCTCCGCTCGCCACGAGGCGTCCTCGATGGCCTCGCTTATTGTCCCGACCACGACGCGGCGGACGGCCGGACAAATGAAATAGAAAGACAAAGACAAGTTACATTCCCTGAGGAAGATCTTAAAGAAGCCAAAAAGCGAGCAGATGCGTACAGAAACAAGCGGGCGATGCTGGGCACGTTGCTCGACAGTGAGTTCCAGTACCTGTTGCACGCCGAGTGTCCCGACCAAGACGAGGAGGACGGCGGGGACGAGGAGGAGGAGGAGGAGGTAGATACAACGTGGCGAAAACTACGTTTTCCAGAAGAAGATCTGACGGAAGCTAAAGCCGGGTTTGCACGACGCGAATCTGATGCGCGAGGCTTGATGCGCGAGTCAAGATTCGTCTTGTTTCGTCCCGTCCGAACTTGCCTCGCGTAATCGTGCATCACGCACGTCGACGCCACGTGGTCCTCGCCCCGCAGCATCTCCTCCCACACGGTGTCCACGGTATCCCAGGTGGCCAGCGGCATGGCGGGCACGGCGAAGTTCTCGAGCGACTTCAGCGGGCCGGAGGGCGGCGGCAACTTGAACACGCCGTACATGATCGTCGTTCATGATCGACAGCGCCATCATGAACAGGTACCTGTTGCGTCCGACCTTTAAAAACTCCGTCGCGTACTCCGCCGCGTGCAGCTTCGAGTAAGCGTACTGCACGAAAATGATACAAAAGTTCGCGCCGAACCTTAAGACAAAGGACAAAATAAATGTCGTGAGATGGGTGCGGAACCTAAACACGCAGGACAAGGGCAATGTCGTGAGGTGGGTGCGGCCGGAGCTGCACGCGCGGCGGAGTACGAAAATCTTTTGATTTTCAAAGTGGAACTGTAAGTCAAATCGAATGTTGTGTGAACAACGTGTTTTATGGACGGTTCTAACCGGAGCACTGTGAATATTTCAATAATTGAAAATTATTGTCCATTGTTTACGAGCCAGATAGCTCGTATCTAGGGTTACCATTACTGCAGTGGCGGCTTGAACTTTTTTTTTCTTGACTCACATTTAATATTTTTACACCGCCCAACCACTAATCAGTAACCTACTATTATGAGTAACGTTAATCGTTATCTTTCATCGATAATTTCTTCGAATTAACAAATATAATATTTATATTCCATTCTTTAGGCCGGGGTTATACACGACGGATTCCGCCGCGGTTCGACCGCGGCGTATTCCACGGCGTTTTCCGACGGACGAGCTATACAAGGCGTATCCGCCGAGCGCATTCCGTCTCATATGTCTATACAATATTTAAAAAAAAATGGTAAACCCCATAATTATTGTATCAATAATATAAACATATTTATTGCAATTGAATAACACAAATTAATAATAGACACTCATCGATCGATCATTTGCACTAGGTAGTCAGTTCGTAGTAGTAGGTTATCATTATGCCGAAAATCACACCAGTGCTAATAATTGCCATAAATGAAGCATTGGAAGAAGAAAGAGAGAAAACTATATACAGGAAGTTTGCGGTACATCCTTCAAATATGAAATAATTAAACATTTTTATTTTTGTTATCTATTATCTAACTTAATTATAAAATATATAATCTTTTTATTATTTATTTACTAGGTAGTTAGGATTAAATTAAATATATGAAATATTGAATATCCACTTAAAATTATCGTATTCATAAAATTATGGTGAAAACGCAGCGTTTTCCGTAACCAGTATAGCCCATCCTAATTTAAAACAATGTAAAATTAGGAGTTTGCGTTTTTATTACTTTGGCGTTCGTCCGCCAAAACGCAAGCCAACCGGCGTTTTCCGCCGCGGTTGAAAACGCGGCGTAATACATCCGTCGTGTATAGCTACTCCGATATAAATCAATGCATTTTGAATTTGACGGAAAACGCCGCGGAATACGCGGCGGTCGAACCGCGGCGGAATCCGCCGTGTATAGCCCCGGCCTTAAACATGCGGGTACTAGGGCACGACGTCCCTTAACCTAATGTTGGCTGTTACTGTACGACTTACGCTGATACACATATACAGCTAAACATTATTTTTCTAATTGAATTACAAACTTTCGAAAATTATTCAAACTACCTTTCCCAACCACAGGACACCCACCCGCCCATTAATATTTCTATGAATCACGTGATTCAAATATACCTCCTTCGAGCCGCCACTGACCATTAGTACTCTTTTAAGAGTACATGTACTCTTATGAGCTCTTAAAATTTTTGTACTCTCACGACTCAAATGAGTGAAGTCACGTCTACCGCTATATCTGATTGGTGCCGTCCCCTAAAAAACGTGTACGACGCGCTACAATGTAATAATTAGCCGCTAAACTATGCGGGTTTGGCTTAAGCATTTAAGTTTTCTATAAATTTGCATTGTTTTATTTAGTTTGATTACGATTATTGTTAAGCTATAATTTTTTTTACAAAAAGCTCATTAAAAAAAAAAAACATAAAAAAAAACTATGCGGACAATAGCCAAATTCGAGCGTGCACGAGCAGGTGTATACATGTTGTAACAGCTAGCGATGGGCGCTTATGAATAATTTACTATCGAATGTTCGATAGTTTATTCGAATAAGCTGTTCGAATAATTATATCGATTATTCGAATAATCATGAATAATCGTTCGAATGATTTATTCTTTCGAATGAATTATGAATACTCATTCAATTATTTGAGGGGCAGCGCGGTGCAGTGGTCACACAGTTGGCTACGATGCGCGCAGTCATCAGTTCGAACCCGGCTCAGTGCGAAAAACATCCTAACCTAACAATGATTAGCGAGTGTTTGCGAAACGACCGTCCGGTTTTGCGACAAATCGGTCTTGATGCAGGCGGGGTGAAGGTGACACCTCGTGCGTACACGCAAAACTCAAAAACGGTGGTCGGTCAAAAACGTCCAGTAACGTTTTCGATTCCGACGCGACCGGATCCACGAAGTTTTCCGTACAGTCCGTGCCGGAGCTGCGGCACACGATGTGGGTACGCGAACGGTACCGGTCGTGTGAGAAACGTACGTTTATATTTTTGTACTTTTACTTTGGTACCTACGTGTTTTTCTCTCCCGACGATGTACGTATACTCGCGCCGCCGTTTTATTTATCGTCCGCGAGAACGTTTCGTGACGGATGTGTGTACGCCGAAACGATACGTTGTATTTCCCTCGTTCATTACGCGATTTATCTGTGCGATATTGTTATTACGTTATACTATTATCATTGCCGAATAATTCATACGGGGCCAGCGCACGGTACGGGTCGATCGATCAACGCGCGTCACACACCATAATCTAAGGACCAGAACGAATTGTGCGTGTATAAACATTTATGTGTACGGTTTCACGTCAGTTTAAGTCAGTATACAGTTACACACACACACACACACACACACACACACACACACACACACACACACACACACACACACACACACACACACACACATACATACATACATACATACATACGCTTACATAAATGTGAGCGTGCAAGTATGCATATCGCTACAAGTACACAGACCGCATACGCCATAATTTTTATCGTCATAATGATCACGCATCGATAATATAGTTTGACAGTTGCGGTATTTTAATCAAAGCAATACCATAGTATAAAACAGGGGTGGTCACTACTAACCTTAACTTTGGGAGCCGCAAATTTATAAAGTTAATTCGAGGTGAGCCACATTGTAAAGTAATGTTTATAAAATGAAGATACATTTGTCATTTTAAATCAAATGAAGGAACACTTATTTTTTTATACTACAATAAACAATATTATTGTTGAATATTGACATTATTATTAATATTATTGTTGTTTTACTTATGACAAGTGCTTTTCCGAGATTTTTTTCCGTGAGTTTTTTGAAATCTGGCTGATAATTTGTAAGTGCAGTTCGTACAAGTTCACTTAAATGTCCATCAGTTAGTTCAGATCGATGTTTAGATTTAATGAATTTTAGAGTAGAGTACTACGTTCACATACATAAGTAGTGCCAAAGATTGAAATAAGTCTTATAGCACACTCTTTTGTTCGTGGATATTTTTCTTCTAAAAAATTTTTCCGAAATTCTATGGTAGAAACGCCACTTCGTTTCAGTCCTTTTAGTCCTTCATCCTCTGGCAGTTCTAGTAGGTCCAACTCTACAGCTGCCGTATCCTTTGTTATTGGTGTTGAAACAGGACAGCCATCGCTCACAACATCAACAGCAAATGGATTTTTCAGGAATGAAAATGAAGGTTTAAGTGATCTCAAGTCATTAAATCTGCGATTGATTTCTTCAGAAAAGCCTGATTGATATCTTATCCAAGTATTCTTCAGTTTTCACCGGAATGTCGGGAAGGCTTTCACTAATTTTCTTCAAACATCATTTGAAGTGAGCGAATTTTGTAGTCTGAAGGTCTTTCGTAAAAAGCCTTAACTCGTTATGAAAACGAAAATTGAAATGATAACAAAACCGACGGCAATAAAAACACTATCTTACGGTTCTAATGAAATTATATATGCATTAATTTTAGTCTAAGTTTGGTTCAAGAGCCGCGCGAAATTGATTTAAGAGCCACATGCGGCTCGCAAGCCTCGTTGTGACCACCCCTGGTATAAAACAATCAGTGATTATATTTGATGTGGTATCTCGTGTTAACGATATTTTATACGCATAGACGTCGTTTAGACGTAATCTTCCGACGTTCGCTGTAGTCCGATTTTTACATCTTAGACCGCGTAAAGCTGTATCATATACGTTCGGACGATAAAAAATATTCGTATCGATCAGACCTTCGAGTGTGTGTGTGTGTGTGTGTGTGTGTGTGTGAGAGAGAGCTCTTTCGATGTTGTACATCATAACGGTATGAAACCGTCTCGTTACGTCGATGGATACACACTGTACTATTCATACGTATGTGCGACGCGATCACACGATCGTATATAGGTGTACGTATCGCACGTGTATACGTGTACGTGCAGCTGCTCGAAATTATTTACACACATAACCAGCATAAACGCGTACGTAAACAAATACGTCGGATTTGTAAATGCAAAACTAGATACACCTCGCGTAATAATATTGTACGCGGCGCACAGTGTATATTACTCGATACATATTACGATAATAATATATCGTTTCTTCGGCGCGTGAATAATAACGACGATGTCACATAATAAAGCGTCCGCACGTGTAGGTACACACACACGTGTAACCGTGTATCCGTACCTATATCGTACGAATCCGTATACGTGTTTTTAAATCAGGCACCGCGTTAGGGCTTAACGGCCAGCTATTTTTCGAGCACAATACTATCTACACGAGCTGTTATAATACACGATAGATATATTGTCATTATCATAGTTACCACGGTATACGCGCGTAATGATAACAATATGTTCTCGGCTATCGCGTTAACGTTCTGTGAAAATCTTTCTCACGCGAGCGTCTCTATACGTATACAAAATACACACACACACACACACGACTTGAGCCGGATGCCGGGATGATATCCGTTAACCATGCGATCGTATAGAAAATTACCCCGACGCACGATACGCGTATTGGTGTGTGTGTGTGTGTGTGTGTGTGTGTGTGTGTGTGTGTGTGTATAGTGAATGGAATACAAGAAAAAAATGGCATGTGACAATAACGGTACAAATGTTTTAGACTCGCGGGTATATTATGCCTTGCGCGTGTGTTGCATCTTTCAAAACGCACCGACGAGCGAATTGCATTTTACAGAAATAGATTCTTTTTGATTTTTATAAAAGGATACGCGGAACACTCGTGTCATTCGATCCGCCTGAGGTAACCCAACCGTTTCGAGTAGAGAAACCGTCGGCGTTTTCTTGCGAAACCACTAGGGCGGTACCTCGGCGGGCCGTGTGACTGCAAGGATCACGTCCGTCGTATTAGAATTGTTTTGATACCCATGATTGAAGTACTATATACAGCAACGTAATCTCAATTTAGAGGTTTCCAGGGTCTAAAAATTGTTTAGCCCTGTCTGGTCTGGTTAGTTTTGTTATACGATTTGGTTCAACCCGAGTTTTCAATCTGTGAATAAACGCCAGAAAATATTTTTCAAAACTTGGCCAGGCTTGTTTTTTTGTTTCCCGCATAAAATCCATTTATAAATTATCAATTCTGATTAAAATATTTTCAGTTACTTGAGTTCATTCCAACTCATTTGGGTATCATTATATTGAATATTTTCAAAATCATATAATTTTTTTGAAAAAAGAATAACTATTATAAGGGTCCAACTAAAAATAAGTTGATCCGAGCCAGACCGTTGCACGTCATTAAATCGTTTAAAGTAAAATTGTTCATGTGTGTGTGTTTGTGTGTTTAACCGATATTTTGAGATCGATATTCAAAAATATATAATACGATCGCGATTTATTCGTGTAATCGCGTTAGTCCTGCACGTCAATTCGTGTTGTCTTAAAATACGTAGGTCACGAGCAGTATTTTATATCGGGTTTTAAGACGGCTCATCAATCTTGTTCTAATATGTTTGGAAACCGTACGTTTACGATATGTACATCATAATAATGTGTGTGAAATTGTGTTCACGTGATTCCTGTTTTCGTTTGGTCTACACCGATTTGACTTGTTTCCCCTCCATTTAAGTCTTAATATGCGTCGAACACCGCGTATGTACATAACTTCTTACTAAAATCGTTTGTATACTTACTATGTATGTATTTATATAGTATATACCAGGGGTGGCGAACCTATGGCACGCGTGCCAAAAGTGGCACGTTGGCAAAATTTCAATGGCACGTGGAAAAAATTTAATTTATTGAAATTTTGATAAAAATAAAAATTTGAATCATACTATGTATGAAATCGTAGTTAAAATAAATACGATTAAACAATTTTTTCAGGTTTTAATTATAATCATATTCCTTTAGACATTTATGCTTTACTAATACCACAAATACAAATAAATCGTTTACATGGAAAAGTGGTGAAAAACGCAGACATCTAAATGTCGGAAGTCATGCAATTCGCTTACTTTTTTTTTTCATTTTTTCTTGAAAGTTTATTATGTGTAGTGAATTTTTTTAAGTCGGAGCAAAAACAATAAAACTACATGTTTTACCAAAATGACAAATTTAGATATTCTGTTAAAAAATTGTTTACATGAAAAAAAGTAACAAAAGTTCACATTAAAATATAATTACATATTTACATTTTTCTTACGATTATTCAATATTGACATCTGATTTAAGAATATTATGTATAATTTGTAAAATAACCTACACAAATTTACTTCATTAAACTTTCTTTTTAATGTGTGTGGGAGGGGGTGGAGGGCACGCGAACAGTTTTAGAAAACATCGTTTGGAAAATGTTGACACTCGACTCGGAAGAGGTTCGCCACCCCTGGTATATACGATCTGCATTGAATATTTCATTCTGCTGGAGGATTATGACGAACGTTTTAACCACGCGAACAAAGCACCGCGAACGTAAAGGCAGTTCGTGTATTACATTATGTCGTGTTTTTGATATGATTTTTTTCGCGTAAGAAGTAAACTACCTTTCACCGGAATCAAAATACGCGATGAATCCAATTAATATGGTAGAAAATAAAATGTAAAGTGTATAAAAACAAGAAAAAATGTTTTAAATTAAAAAATCGGTCGGATATTAAGAGAAAAAGCCGGGAGCGACACGTCTGCATACATGTGGATAATATTTTTAACCCCGTGGCTACAAGTACAACGTGTGTCAGTTGTTATAGTTTATCAGGTGGAATGTATAGGTTTTTTTTTGTTTTTTTTTTTTTAGCTGCACTTCTTACAATCTCATTATACAGGTACACGTGCACATATTATAACATAACCGCATGAAACGTAATCGAAAAATAACACGCACCGTAAAACGTTTTATAATTTATTAAAGTAGTCACGAGTCGGCCCGCGGACACCGAATGTAAAATTGTACAAAATGCTCTCACAAAAGTCGTGTTGTTAATTGTATTATTATTATTATCGCTGATATTAATATGCGATCGCGTCTCATCGAAATCTCGTCGGATCGGCTTTAAATGAAAACCACAGCGATCCGACGACGTCGGATAACATTATTTTCACGTGAAGTCGCGCCTTCGACGACGACGGAACGGCAAGACTCGTATAACGAAAAAAAAACACCGCGTCGTGTACCTACTCGTGTCGTACACATTTAAATATTGTCGTCCGCGACACAGCGAGGGCTTCGGACGTGCGCATATCACACGATCGCGTTTGACGTGTAAATAACCCTTCGCGACGTCGTCGGTACGATTTAAAAATAATTATTTCGATTCCGTGCACGCGTATGCGATTGGACGCGATTTACAAATCCGAGGCGGATAATATTTCTCGCCGTCGTCGTCCGGGAGAGGCTGCGTCTGGGCGTGACACACACACACACACACACACACACACGTTCGTCACGGTGAACTGCAGACGGAATAATAATTGTTTTAACACGTATCGGTTCGACGTATAGTAGTCGCAGCCAGCGATTCTTCCCCGGCCCTTCCACGCATACGATCCCGGCAATATAATACGCGCATTATAATAATAATAATAATAATAATAATAATAATAATAATAACAACAACAAAAACAATAATAATGATGATAAATAATAATTGACGAAAACGTGTCCAATTTTACGGTCGACTTGTCCGCGTAATAATATAAAACTCCACGCGTTCTCCGTGTACGCGGCCCGCACGCCCTGTTTTGTATTATGAGGTTCGGTTCCTCGTGTACGCGACGGCACTCCTCTCGAGAACTACGCGCTACGTCCGGACGTCCATATCTCAGTGGTGGTTATAAGGGGGGGGCGAAAGTTGGATCGCCCCCCCCCCTTGGGCCGTTTTTTGTAAATTTATTTATTTAGTACCTATAAATCGTGATACAATCTTACACAAAAAGGAAAAAACATGTACCTATTTTTAATTTTTATCGTACTGCAATTTGTTAAGATGTCTGTGCGCTTAGGTTATTTTCGTTCTTATAGGTACCGTGTGTACCTACGCGTGTTATCAGCTTTTTTGCTTAGATTAAAGGTGTTTACTTATTTCTATCTAACTGTTAGGCTATTCTTTAACTAACTTGTATTTCTATGGATTTCGCATTATAATATGCATGTGTGGTGTGCTTTTTTTTATTTACGTAGATTGAAAACATGGTCAAGGTCAACAATTGGCGAAGAAAGGTTGAATGGGCTAACATTACTCCGCATTCATAAAGATATTTTCTATAGACATAGAAAATATTATAACACGCTTTGCCAAACAAAAGAATAGGCGCATGCTTTTACTGTAATTTTTTTTTATGGATGTTTGATGTAATATGATTAATAAAATAATATTTATGCTATATGAAGTGTTTATTTTATTTAAAAATATCGAGGATAGGTCTATTCAACATTATTGACCCAACGAATTTTTTTTGTTATTTTCGCTTAAAAGTCAAATATAACCGCCACTGCCTTATCTATCGTCTTGGTCGCGCGCGAAACTCGCGTATTACGAGACGCGAAGTATTCGACACCGTGACGTCTTACCATCGCCCCAACATATACGTCCCACACGTGTGTGCCGGTGCGCAGAAAACCACAGCTACGACGCACAGGGATGTGGACGGAGGGGTGATCCACAAGACCACCCCTCCCCCCGGAAATATTTTCGACGAATATTATTTTTATTTTTTTTTTAATTGTATATCAAATGATTGATTTCATGATATAGAAAAAATTACCAAACGATACGGTCGGCGGCACGCACATAAGTATATATATATATTTATACATAGTCGTCGTAAAAACCAAACCATGTAATAATAATCGCATAGACGAGAAATGGCACTATTTCAACTGAGCCCCCCCCCCCCAAACAGAAATCCCGGCAGCGTCTCTGCCGACGTATGTACACGTATTGCAGTTTTGAGTGTGGCGTCCCGGTGTCCCGAAAATGTGTTTCGGGATAGCGTATTGTCCCGGAAAGAGACTTTAGTAATTTACGTATGTCTTTTATTAGACATTTGATGGAAAAATAGTTGTCTGATAGTTGTTGAATTTTCTTTCTCGTGACCTGGATCAAATGCATCAGTGGAACCGAGTGTTTTCCATTAATGAATAGCACACGGATAAAATCACGGAATAAATTAGATACAAGTACAGCTGAGGTTTCAATAATAATAAAATTAATACAAGTTTTGATAACACGTCTATTGTTGTGAATTTTATGAGTGAAATGCTTGCCGACAAAACATTGCTTCAAAAAGTACACAGTTCAGCCAAGTACCAAACAACTCAGACTTTTCCGCCCACGGAGAACACATCGGACGCAGATTAAACGTTTTATATTTTATTATAAATTCATTAATTTTTAAAGCTTCAAATATTATTAATTATTATCCATATCGTGTGTGTTAAAAATTATATTTTATAATCGGAAAATCAATAAAAAAAAAAAAAAAAAAAAAAAAAATGAAAAGAAGTCTGTCCCGGTTTTGCCAAATATAATATAGCACCACGCATGAGTCGGTCGTTTTTAACGTGCACGTTTGCTAATCAATGAGATTCGTGTCGACCGTCAGTGGAAATTATTATTGATGTGAAAACATCTTATACGGCGTTCAGTCCTTTCCGTTTGGGCAGTGAAATTTTCGAGCGTTTCCTTTTTCGCGTAACGCTCGTTTGACATGTTTCTACATGTTCATTGTTTATATAAATATATTTTTTTTTTCTAATAAATGTTATTTGATACATTTTCATTTTTGCTTTAACTGAGAACAAACATTTCCATTCCTATTTATGATTTCAGTCAACTATTACTTTCATATTATTCAAAATCTATAATTGAATTGAATATCGCTTTGTGTCCGGAAAATAAAATTTAAACAAATTTAATTCTTAAAACATTTTAAACCTAACCTACAAATATTATGAAAGCATGTCTTTTAAATTAAGAATATTTACTTCAAATTCTACAAATTAAAATATCTGTATTCCTAAGCTCACATATACCTACCGTTTTCACATCTTCCGAGGGTCGCCCATGACACTCTCAGTTTTTTTTTATTTTTTTTTTATTCAGACAAATTTTTTCCACTTCCGTCTTTGGCGTCTATTTTCGCGTTCTATCATACGTATAAGCCCGACAGAGCAGTATAATATCGTACTAAACGCAAATGCCAGATGAATCGTTACGAATTTTCAGTCGCCGTTTCCGACGGAGGAGCCTCGTTAACGACGCGACGGCACGTGATACGCGCGGGGTATTCATGGCGAGAACGAGAGAGTCGGTTTATTAGATTAGGACGGATCGTGTAATTATTATTATTGTTGTTGTGTGATCCGTGCACCGTGTTCGTTAAAGTTTTGCGGCGCGCGTGTTTTCGATCGTTAGACATCCGTGTGTACACAGGTGTGTGCCGGGCTCGGTACGAGCGTGGGCTGGGGGTTCTGGTCGCAATTATCACGTCATCTACGATTCGGTTTGTCTTGGACGGCGAGTTTGTCGTTTTAATCGTCCCCTCGTCGTCGTCGTTTCGGCGCGCTCGCTCGCGTTTCGACGGACGACGTTTCTTTGTTCTCGACGGCGGCGGCGGCGGCGCGGCGGTCGCGTCCGGTCCGCCAGTCGTTTTATCATTGCGCTCGCCGCGTTCGACACGCCGCGGCGGCGACCAGCGGAGGGGCGGTGAGGAGAGGGTGGAGAGGAGAGGAGTGGGTGTAGGGGAGAGGAGAGGGTGGAGGGGAGAAGAGAGGGTGGAGGGGTGAGGAGATGGTGGAGGGTAGAGGGTCGCAACGGCCGACTACAAAAGGTTTTTTTACCGCACGCGCGTATGACCCCCCCCCGCCGCGGACTTGAGACACGAGACGAAACGGCGGCGGCGTACCTGGGCGCGCGTGGCTCGATTTCGGGGGAGGGGGGAGGGGAGGGCGGAACGTCGAAGAAGTTTGTTTGAACGCGTCGAAGGAGAGAGCCGCGTGCGGAACGAGCCCGGTCGTAATAGACTCCGGAGAACGGTGTCGAAATAGTTTCGCCTTTGAACGTCGACGGCGAATCCGCCGCGCGTGCACGACTACAGAGCGTGCGGCGCCGCGGGGTTCGTTCTCGTCTCCGGGTCCGCGCGGTCCGCGTTCGCGGTGCAGGCCGTACGTCACCCACCCCAGGGCTGCGCGATTATTTTTATTAATCCATTATTCGATCAATCGATTATTTTTAACGAAGGATAAATAATCGAATAACCGATTAACCGATTATTCAATTAATAAACGATTAATAACCGAATATTCGAAATAACCGAATAGTCGATTAATAACCGTATTATCGAAACAACCGTACTATCGAAATAACCGAATATTTGAAAAAACCAAATCCCCAAATTCGAATTGACGAGTATTTAACACGTTCAATGCCACCGGTCGACACGTAAAGAACGTTAGTCGACAATTAAGTTATTGATTTAAATATTACATAACGGCGGTTATTTTTTTTTAGATTTACCTATGGTTGATAATTTGTTATTTTTTTTTCTCTTATAAGTAAACTTTAAATATAATTATTATTTTATTACTACTGTTATTAAAACACCTATTCTATAGTAAGATTATTCGATTATTAGTAAATTATTCGATTATTAAACGATTTTTCGATTATAAGTAGATTATTCGATTAATAATCGAACATTATTAAAATAATCGGTTATAACGGAGAAAAAAATAATCGCACAGTCCTATACACGCCACACTGCCCCGCCACTCGAAACGGATTTTCCCGTCGCGTTCATCGAATACCGTACGCGGACGAGTATCATGCGACGACGTGTATACGTAGTAGTAGTAGTAGAAGTAGTAGTATCAAAAAGTTCCCGGAATTCATAAATAGGAAAAAAAACTATTTTTCTCATCAAATAATATCTGATTGTCGGAAACAAAAAAAAGACGTAATTTCCTATCTCATGGTCGAATCGACAACATTATATTATATTATTAGTCTCTCGTTTGCCGTAATCGTGTCCATGCGAAATCGGGCTACAGCCCCCCCCCCCCCGAAATCTCTCAAAATACTTCGAAATTAACTCTAAACGATTGTTATATTTTAATGGTGCTTTATGTTTATTTAGAATTTCATCCAATGGCAAATATAACCATGTTGACGTTGACGTGGTGTCTAATATTATTTTTATTTTTTATTTTTTGATATTCTTTTTTTTATTTTGACTACTCAGAGAACAGATAACAAAAACCATTTAGTAATATCAATTAACAAATTTTATTGCGTTTTTTCAAATTGTTTTGGGACATTCTGTAAATTAAAATGTAAATAGAAACCTACTGTATATCTTCTGTATCTTTTTAGTCATTCTAGATAGCAGTCATAATTTAACTATGTCCATAGTGGCCTCTCCTGAAAATATTTTCTATATACGCCACTGCGTTGTACATCGTGTTTATAAAAATAACTACTATAGTAGTTATTTAAATAGAACGGATAAAATTGTATTTTTAATAAATTTAAATAATAAATATGCACGCCGAACAAATTCTATTCACCATCCCTGATCAAGAACGATTTATATTATATGAAACGATACCATCGACGAACGCATTTCGTTTTTTAAATACGTATAAACAGGTGTTGACGCCGTTCACGAATCCGGAGTGAAATTATTTGTACCGTACTCACTACTCGGGCTTGTAATGGCACTCTAATCGGTTTGATTTTGTTCACTAAAGTATACACTAAAGTACACTTTGCGCTACACTAAAGTAGCGCAAAATAAAACGTATGAAATAAATAAAACACGGTACACGTACGGGGTATGCTAACTATAATAATGCACTGCGTAGAAGATAAAGCTATTCTGATTAGAGATGAACTTTGACTTTTAATAATTTTCCACGTTTTTAAGTTAGAAATACTGTTGATGTTAAAAATACAACGTCGAAAACAGTCAATATTGTGTGGTTTTTAAAACTTTCCCAATTAAAGGGGGGAAATGTACGTGCATTTACTCTAGTTTCACTACGACAAAACGCTTCACGCTCATTCATGATTAATTTAAACACTATCGAAAGTCACCCTATTTTTTCATACTTATGTTTTACGTTGTAAAAACTAAGTGTATTTAAATCACTGTATACTAATTGAGTCCCTATACCTGAACGGGAAAAAAGTAATATACTAATTGAGTCCCGGGTACAAACGAGACATATACTAATTGAGTCCGGGGTTAGGGAACTAATTGTATACGAATTGAGTCCGAGGATTATTTTGATAATATTATATTATTAATATATATTATATTTTGATAATATAAAATAACCGTCTAGACACGGCGGAAATTATGTCGCACCGCCGTGCCGCGCGTTATAATTTGTATGACTTGTCAGATAATATAGTAAGTTTCGGGCTTTCGTTTTTAAACCCGCCAGATGTCAATGATTGCTTCACCGATGACTTAATTTCTATTTTATCTCAAGACTATCGAGTGGAACGTTTTACTGACTATATATTAGAAAATTACATAGGTGAAAGCTTACAATATCCTCCGGAAATGTGGGCTTCATTTACTTATTCATTGGCGAGGACTACCAATAGTTGCGAATCATTTCATTCGAAAATTAATGCAATGTTTTATTCAGCCCATCAAAACATTTACCAATTTATAAACATTGTGTTGAATATACAATGCGAAACGTATACAAAAATTAGAAGTGTTCATATAATTAATTCAAGAAATTGTATAAAAGAAAAAGAAAAAGAAATCAGCCATCAAATGCAGTTGTTGCAATCGAACACAATAAGTAGATTTGAATATGTACAAAGCTTATCCCATAAAACCAATATAAAAATGTTATTTTATCATTATCTACATTTATTTAATTATACATAAATTATTCATATTATGTTATACCCCTACATTTTTATATATTTATATTATAAAATATTAAAAAAAAAAAACATTTTTAACCATACCTGTAATTTATTTTTTACAGACAGTCCTAAGTCTGTAAAAATGGGAAGGAAAATGTTTTTTTTTTTTTAATTTTATGGGACTCAGTTAGTATTAAAACATGGACTCAATTAGTATTATACCTAAAATTTCACTGGACTCAATTGATATATACCCTAAAACAATCCGGGACTCAATTCATCATAAAAGGTTATACTGGGACTCAGTTCGTATGCAGCCATTTAAATATGTTCAGTACACGGAGTTGAAATATTTATATACTTGCAACGAGTACAACTTCAAATACTCAAAAATAGTGTCTATATGATCGGAGCATTTAGCGGTACGATGTTATTGTAAATAAATATTATTGTATTTCTCTAGTATTGTGTACTTCATGACATTTCTGTTGATAAATTGTATTTCATACGTTAGTAATAATAACCATTCATGCCTTACATGTATTCACAAATTATGCATTATGTTGTATGTGCAAGTGATGCTAAATGTATGTACACTATGTATACATGCACGTACGTTGGCGTGTGCGTGCGTGTGTGTATGTGTGTGTGTGTGTGTGTGTGTGTGTGTGTGTGTGTGTGTGTGTGTGTGTGTGTGTGTGTGTGTGTGTGTTTGTACATATAGGCAAAAACTCGTTAAGTTTAGAGTGAAAATAATGAAAAGGCGAATTATATACATAAAACAACAATGCTAATATGTCTGCTATACAGGAACACGAAGTACGTAGGAACACAGTAATACAGTGTTCTCCAAGTAGCATTAATATTGTACACAATCAGTAAATTTTCGTCACTAAAACAACTGTGTACTTAATTGTCGATAATGTAAACAAACAAGCCGTTTTGAGTAAGATCCCGTGAAAGATTGGTAAAGTTTATTCGAAAATGATTAATTAAATTAACATTAATTTATCGAATACAGGTGTGTATTAGTTTGCATAAACACCGTGCTCTTCAACACGGAGCTAATAAAACATTTAATATAGGCAGTTGATTGAATCCATTATTGTATTAATTTCATCGAGAAACACATTAAGAAAACATCTCGCTCTCTGACGGTTTTTAAACAATCTTGTTGGTTACCAATAATGAAAACAAACACAGATAATAAACTATTATAAACTAGTTATTTTTATATATAAAAATAAAATGAATTGTGATTCTTTGTTTTATATAAATATACTCGTATATATATATATATATATATATATAGAATATATGTTATTTTTTCCTTAATTGATCCAAAAGAAACAATTAATTAAAACATATGAATATGGTGTTTTTTTTTAAATACGACTTTTCGAGTTGTATGAAGTTATTTTATCCGACGAATTGTTTAATTATTTAATTATTGTGATCATAACACATAAAAATTTCACTAAAACAATAGCACATTTTGTGTGTGTGTATTGACGCGTGGCATCTTTTACGTTTAATTCATTTCCGTTTTACTCGCACGCGTGTATCGAAGTTTACGCAAAGTCGACAGGGTCGACTGTTATTCCCCGTGATTCGGTAGAACCCACGCATTAGAACCACATTACATAATACATTATTATAATATCATACCTAATATAATATGTGCATGCCGCGAAGACCCCGAGACTTTCGCCGTGTCTAACGACGTAAACGACGGCGAAAATAATATTGTTCACTGACCAATCACGTCGGGACGCTAAATAACACCAAATCCACGCCGTGCCGCCGACTTAATTTGCGGGGTAGCCGTGCGCGTACTGTGCGGCATTATGTTATTATCGTGCCTACATAATACGCGGTACGTGGTAAGGAATTAATAAAACATTACGGCCAAAAGTATGGTCTGTCCGGGTGTATAATTTTCCGAATTTTAAAATAAGTTTACAGTCGCCGGAACTCGGACGCATTAACGATTTACAACTAA
Organism: Therioaphis trifolii; assembly: GCA_027580255.1. NCBI lineage: Eukaryota > Metazoa > Arthropoda > Insecta > Hemiptera > Aphididae > Therioaphis > Therioaphis trifolii. The sequence goes on from CM050409.1 coordinate 18,723,100, forward strand.
TTAACGGTTAGAATAAAGGTAGGGTATTCAACCCTAATCGACAATGCCACGCACTGCCGAATTCCCTAACGGGTCTTTTCCGCCCCCTGGACCCGAGATTAGATTAAAACTACGTCACCACCGCCATGCCTTCACGCAGTGACCTTTTTCAATTATTATTTTGTTTATTTACCAGCACGTTTTAGTGTGTGTGTGTGTTTTTTTTTATTTTGGTTTCACACGATCCCTGCGATTCGTGAGCAAACAGTGATCATTAACAAATGTCGTTATGCGGTGAACAGGATTCTTTTTTTTTCTAAATTTTTATAATATACAATCTATTCCTGTGGAACAATGAGAATATCTGATGATAGAAAATAATAACATGAATGATTGATGAGAGGAGCTACCCAGTGGTAACACTGCCCTTACTTGAGTTATTGTTCATAAGTTATTAAGAAGATCACGGCACCATTCTCTTCTAAGCCTTCTGGTGGGGGGGGGGGTCCGAGGATTGTGAGGGAGGAAAGGTTTGAGATGAGTGGGTTGATATGGAAAGGAAGTTTAGAATGGAAGCGTTTGTAAAAAATGACTGAATGAACTGTTTTGATTTTTAGGTCAGTGTGTAACGTTAAGTTGGAGATGTATGGTGGGGTATTTGTGATTTTGCCAAGGATTTTATTTTGAAGTGTTTGAATTTTGTTTTTGTTGGATTTTTTAGCATTGCCCGAGAGCTGAAGGCCGTGGATCCACATTGACTTGGGTAGGGATTTATAAATTAGGAGTTTGACATTTAGAGAAGTATGTTTGTTGTTCGTGCTTAGGGTTTTAAGGATGAGGAGACGTGCATTTAGGACAAGCTTTTTAATTTTGATGTGGTGTGATCATGTGAGTCGGCGGTCAATTGTCAAGCCTAGATATTTAGCCTATTGAGGAGGTGTTATTTGAATATTGTCTGAAGACACTGAAGGATAGAATGGAGAACGCTGTACCAGTACAAAACACGAACGGCGTGGGTTCCACGAAGCTTATGCGTTTTTCATTATCCGCCGAATAAAGTAAATTCGATCATTAATGTAATACTGTGTTTGATTAACGTGCTCGTTCGAAATGTACGTTTCCCGTACAAATCACAGTACAGATTTAATCGTACAAAATCGTATCAGTAATTTAATAATTAATTCGTAACAACCATTTGATTGGAATTCTAAAGATTGTTTCGAAAAATTGATTCTAAGGCGGGGCGATTACTTCACACACTTTAAGCCGCACTGCACTGTGATACACTGCACTTAGCGATTTCATTACAGTATCATGTACCTAATATACATTTTAAGAACTAATTCAAATCCATTCGCTAAAGCGAATTTGAAATTTCGTACGGTGCGTTTTAACGTACGACTGACTAAAACGTCATTTTTGAATCGTCACAACGTCATGTCACGAAAGTCTGAAAACAAATCGTTTAGAATTAATATCAAAATAAATGTCTGCATGGAGCGTGGAAAGGGAAGTTTAAACGTAAAAAATAAAAATAAAAATAAAAATCCTAATAAATGTCTCGTCGTTATAGGTAGAGATCACAAAACATTAAAATCGGTATTATGATATATTATATTATTCACCGCCGCCGTCATTGTGCGTAGCCTATAAATCATTTTTAGAGTGCATCGAGAAAAAAAATCACGGCCGACAGGCACTGCAAGGCCGTGGACGGACGGGGAGGTTAGCGGGTAGAACACTATATGTATTCTATTGTAATAATATGTACAATAATAGTAGGTAATAATAAAAAAAAAATCGTTTCTCCTCTCAAAAAATCAAAACGTACACGAGTATCACCCACTCTACTCACCTATGCACGATAACACTACTCGTATTCGCGTGTTTACCCACCCCGTCGGGCGGTGGTGCAGGTGATTTATCACGTACACGGTACCGGGCGCGTCGCGATATTGTCTCCGGCCGGAAGTACCGCTCGTCATTACCGGGCGTGGTATACCGCGTTAGGTATACTTGTAAAGTGTATATACATATTATTATACATAATATCATGACGCGGCGGCGTCGTATCCCGTTCGCGCGCGGGTTTATCGTCGCTGCGGCAGCTGTGCTCATTCGCTCATCGTGGCCGACGACGACGTGAAGATGACGACGACATAACCGGGAAACGGTAGTCCGGAGTCGCGCGCGGAGATAAGTACGACGACGCGCGGGGACGGGGGTTACGGGACGTTTGGATATTAACGACGTGTAGTTTATTTTTCCGCCGAGAAAATGGCTGCAGCGGCGAACGCGCGCGAGCGGTGTGAACCGAAATAATCCGACGATTTCCCGCACTAATCGTAATTTCTTACCCCCGGTCCCTTTCCGCGACCAGAGCGTCGATAAAAATCGAAATCAATAGGTTTTCGCCGAGAGAGAGATAGATAGATAGATAGAGATAGAGAGAGAGAGAGAGAGAGAGAGAGAGAGAGAGAGAGAGAGAGAGAGAGAGAGAGAGAGAGAGAGAGAGAGAGAGAGAGAGAGAGAGAGAGAGAGAGAGAGAGAGAGAGAGAGAGAGAGAGAGAGAGAGAGAGAGAGAGAGAGAGAGAGAGAGAGAGAGAGTGATAGAGAGCGAGAGAGATGAGGGTCGGGCAAGGGATCGAATAAGAAACAAAACGCTTTACCGCGGCGGTGACTATTATAGACACCTGTATAATATATATACGCGTCGTATGTCGGTAGCGTAAAGGGAGTTTCGCAAACGAAACGGAATCGGAAAGAAAAAAGAAAAACAAAAAAAAAAAAAGTCCAAAGTCTGATTTATCCGAATATTATACGACGCGTGACACGGAGACCGCAGCAGCAGCAGCAGCGACGCGGCGTGTAATGATTTGTAACAACAACGCGACGTTGCGGGGATGCCGAAGGGGATGGGTATGAAACGTTCGAAAACACGTATTTTTAAAACGCTCGTCTGCCCGCGGGTAAAAGTGGAAAAATGACTGCGGTTAATAACGGCAACAGCACACCTAACTTGCTCGCTGCAGGCGAAGGCGCATGAAAATTGATAACGCCGGATTTACCGCCCGCGAGTCGTGATATATCGAATAAAAAAAATACATATATATATGTGTGTGTGTGTGTGTGTGTGTGTGTGTGTGTGTGTGTGTGTGTGTGTGTGTGTGTGTGTGTGTGTGTGTGTGTGTGTGTGTGTGTGTGTGTGTGTGTGTGTGTGCGTATATACGGCCGACGAGAGTAAATCACGGTGTCGGTGGTTTTTTTTTTTTTATTCTTTAATTTATTTTTCTTCTCGTCAGCTTTTTACGGCGGCGGTGGCACTACCGTTTTACAGGGTGTTCGATGACATGCGTACCGGCCGTGTTTTTCGTGCACAAAGTGAAAACGACGGCGGTTCCTCGGCATAAAACACGCGCGAAAACGTCACGACGTTTAGTCGTGTGCGACGTACGTTATTTTTTGTTTTTTTCACACGGCGCATTTATAATCGTCGCGCGTGATCCCCAGACAACCGACCCGAAATCATAGTCGTTATCGTGATCACGCCGTCGTTCGGCGGCCCCGAGGATCACGTGTATTTATTCGCATTTTACACGTCGTCGCTCATACACGAGTCCTAACACTGTGCACGTTATCCAAAGCTAATCGCGTACTCGGGCCGCCCCACGCGTATTCTAACACGTGCGTACGCACAGATATTCGCGTCGACGCACGTTTCTTTCCCACACGCCCCGCTCTGTGTACGCACGTGTTGCGTGTGTACTAGAGCTCTGCACGGTCCGGTCTAGACCGGTCCGGACCGGACTGAACCGGACCGTGGTCCGGTCTTTTCGGTATTTGTGCATTGTAATTTAATGTGGTTCGGTCCGACTCGGTCCCTTCGTCGTTAAACAAAAAATTGGTCTGGTTCGGTCCGGTCCCGTGATCTTAATTTCATATAATTTTCAAATTTATATGACGTGGTAAAATAAATAACTTCATAATATCATATTATTTTTATTTTAATTCTAACGTTTGGGACACAAAAATAGCTCGTCACGTATTTATAATAATTTAGTCTTGTTGTTGACATAATATTTACCCATTATACTCGTAAATCCACAAATATAATGCGAGGACCCGAAATAATGAAATTACCCACATTGTGTTCAGTATTATATTATTTCAAAATGTATACATTATGGGCAGTGATTAAAATATTATTTTATATAATACTTTAATGGTTAAAGACAGTATATTTAATTTCGTACTTTATTGAAAATATCACGGGACGCGCCGCACATTCCGCTGACGCGAGACTTACTTCTACCTCGTTTATCTACTTATATATATATATATATATATATATATATATATATATATATATATATATATATATGATAGGTACGTAGTACGTGTTATAAAATTAGTAATGAATAATAGTCAGTGGCGCAACCGGAAGGGAGACCCCGAGTTTCAATTTTATTTTATTGGTTCGGTCCGGTCCGGTCCTGGTCTTGGTTAAAATTTATCGGTCCAGTCCGGTCTGGATTTTTTTTTTATTTTATCGGTCAGGTCCGGTCCTGGTCTCTGTTAAAATGTATCGGTCCAGTCCGGTCTAGAAAAAAACGGACCTTGCAGAGCTCTATTTTGTACAGAGACGACGCGGTCGTGGCCGTGATCGACTCTCCTCCACGATCGGCCCGCGCGTTTCGGCTGTCGGACGGCGCGGCGGCGCGTGATCGTTTTTGCCGTATCGTTCACCACCGACACCGTACAAACACGTCGTCCGACGAACTAACGCCTTCGGACGGACGGCCACAATCCAGTCGGCATCGCGGTAACGACCTCCGACGATTCTCCGACCCGACCCGCGCGATCGGATGTCGAACCGTTAACCCACGAGCCAAACGTCATCATAACATAAGGTATATTATACATAATCAGTGGCGGATTCAAGGGGGGCTGCGAGACTTGGGCCCCCTCGGATATGTTGGCATATGGTTGTGGTGTAAAACTTATAAATACGTAACGAAATTAAAATAAAATTGAATGGGTTATCATTGTTAAATATTCATTTTGAAGCGAAACCAGAAGAAGTTATAAATATGTTTGCCAAACGACATACACGACATTTACAATCCCGGTCATAAAATACTACTTGTAAATAAAAATTGTTTACATGCAAATATTTCTAATTATAATTCTATTTTTTATGTGCTCACACTTATTTTATATTATTATAATGAATAATATATTTCAAAATAGCACTATATTAATTTAAGTGTTTTTATAAATATGTACTAACGAAAAAAAAAATGCAGGCCCCCCGAAACATAATCTTAAATCCGTCACTGTTTTAAGTTTATAATAATTTTTAGTGTTGGAGTTGCGGTACAGATAATTGAATTAAATCGATAAAACGACCTTTAACAAATAATTACCATACGGAACGTAGCAAGTGTGATCCGTTGCGTTGTCTACATTTTATAGGTATAACACTTCGACGTCTAAAGACAATAGTTCACCTTACAACAGCGAGTGACTGAAACACTTTTAATTTATGCCGTATCATATCATTTTAGACATCAAAGTCAACCCTGTGGGTCACGGAATAACAACACGAGTAAATATTGGAATAATAAACGTATACGTATTGTGAAAACCCAGTCCCCGAACAGTGATTCTTGTATTGTATATTCAAACGAGCCATGTCACAATTATAAACCCACCTTGAAACATTTATAAACATCAAATGTATCAATATTTTGATTTTCTGCTGTACAAAATGTGTTTTTTTTTAAACTGCTAGTGTATTTATGTGTATCGTATGCCAGTGCGGTCAAAGTAACCATAATAGGTAACTTGAATTCTAGGTAAATAATATACTTGATGTATTATTATTGTTTATATTGATTATCTATTTCACAGTTTCTTGTTTTAAACCTCAGGGAAAAGTATCAAGTTGCTTGATAATAAATCATAAATAACTATATTTGTTTGTCAATTATTTATTTAGTTATTTTTTAATTAATTATTTTAAAATAATCCGAGCGAAATTTAAAAACGGTATAACGTTTCAAAATTATAGCACATATAAATCAAAAAATTGGCTCCTGCTAGTAACCATTAAAACTTCAATAATATTATAATACATGTAATATATAACAATATAATGTTTTGGAAAACAATCCAATTCAATTTATTTTTACTTTGTTCGGTTCTGTTTTTATGTAAAAGCTTTAGTCTGTTATAAGTGTTGTATAATTTTTTGCTAAAGGACTTTGTCCGTTGAATATATAATAAATAAATAAATAAATAAATAATACAAAATAAAAACTTTCTGCATGAAGTTTGGTTAGTCAGCATACGAAAAATCTATTTCGTGATCTGGGTTAGGAAGAAAACGGTCCGAAGGTATCCTACATAAATCTGTCGTGGGGTTATTGACCCGAACTTCTCGTGAACATCCTTAAACGCTTTTTAATAATTGTGGGTATAATGACGTACATAAGTCGATACCGAATCGTTATAATTAATCCGTAACGGGCCTGTGAAGTGCGTGACCGATGCGTCTTTAACGCATGACGTCTTCAACACGGTCGTATAATATCACTCAGACCCGGCGGTCTTCACTGCCTTCCCCTATCCAGCTGTGCACCGAGTGCCCGTATTGTGTTGTCAATTGCGTATTGAAATCTCAAGATGGACGAGCCACAATAATGATATCAGCTGCACGTATTGTATTCAAACGATTTTTGTCGCGGGCTCGGCCACGACGATAAGCGCAAACGAACGTCTTCATTCCAGAGCGACGACGGTCGGAGTTCTCACAAGAATATCGTATTCGAATACGCGAACGGATCCTCGTTGCCGATTTCCAGAGCCGGATTAACATAGGTGCAAAAGGAGCTTTTGCTCCAGGGCGGCAAATTTTTGGGGGTGGCATGTAACTTTTGTAATATAAATATTAAATATCGTGTATTTGTTTGGTTATTCAAATTTATACACAATTAAATCGAGTAGTATGAGGTTGGCTATTGAAAAATTACATATTTTCATTATGATAGTATATTTTCTTATTTTTAAAATTATAAGCTATACCACTGAATAATAATGTATCTACAAAATTATAAGGATGGACCAGCGGCATGATATAACCATGAATATAGTGGTATTGATCACAGTCTACAAACGATTTTGTGCAATTCTGTTATAAATAAACGACTTTTGTAGTTTTGTCTGATCGATTTAAATAATATAAAATACCAAATAATTTTTTTTTTTTAACGGTTCAACTTATTCATACAATATCACACGAAATACATATTATACTGTTTTAAGTTTTTAACTACTTCTTGAAGAGAAATTTCCTATCAAATATATATTGCTCCAGGGCGACTTTGACCCTTGATGCGGCTCTGTCGATTTCGAGTATTTCGACCGTCGCGAAGAATCTCCAACAGACGTCGGTGTTTAACGGACTAGATCCCCCGGCAGCGATTCGCGCTCGCGGTTTCACCGTAAATAGATCGGTTTGCCGCGTACCGGCGTGGTACGACGGTGGTCGTAGTGATTTAAACGATTGTTTCTACGACGACGTCGATCGCGGTCGAGCCTTTGAACGGAGGCCAGGCGGTCGAAACGCTCGGCGCGGCGGCGGTACTACAAAAAATCGTGCGCGCACGGAAGAACAATGCGGGGGAGGGAGAACGTCTCGCGAATCATTGCATTATTCATGGTGTCTTTATAAATTATGTATATTGTATATAATACGTATACGCGTCGGCTATTATAGTGACAAACATAATGGCATTTGTCGGACGCTGAAAATGACAGTTGTCCCGGCGTCATCGGCGGCGAACGTGAAATATTTAACGCGACCGCCGCGCCGTCCGCATTGTCTATGATTTTGTCTTTCGTTATTTTACTACGTTCGTCAACGAGCTTCTTCCGGACGGATAGACTTTTGCACGGCGGTGATTCACTACCATTGTCGTCGGTTAAATGATCGTTCAGAACATTATTACCACCAAGGCGAAAGACGCCTTAAATGCGATCAGCCGTCGTCGTAGCCGTTATCGCGCCGAGAACAATTTTCCCGAAAACCGATTTTCCTATTTTCCGTCTCGACGACGAAAGCGCGCACTCGGCGACCGCAAAACGTCGTCGGTTATCAGCGATTTTTTTCTGTCGCGTCTCTTCGTTTCGGTACGCGCCCCGTCGAAAGCGTCCAGTGTCGTGTACGCAGTGCCGTATTTACCAGTAAACACTATAAGCTAGTGCTTAGGGCGGAAATTTCTCAAGGGCGGCAAATAATTTTTAACATTACATTTTTAATATTTTAGTTAACTTTAAAAACTTTAAAATAAGTTATTTATATAACATGGGTTGACGATTGTGTGTTTATCTCTGTACCTAATCACAAAAAAAAAAAGCCCAGTAATTAGTCAACGCAATAGAGAACGAGAGCTCATAGTGTGGCATGTTCTATGGTATTATTACAACAAAATGGACTTCGATGCCATAATAGATGATTTTGCGACTCAAAAGTCGCGCAGAAATGAGAACTAGACATTAACTATTTAATTTTGAATACAATACTTAACTATTTAAGTATTTATCACCACCATGTTTTTTATCATTATATTTTATATCATATTTTTTATAATTAAATTTTTTATATGAATGTATATGTACGAGTATGCATTTTTATAACAGCTGTATATTTTTAAATCATCATTAAATTTTTAGGTAATAAAGAAAAAAACAATAATTGTACGATTTAATAACATTTTTTAGACTAGAAAAATATTTATATAAAAAGGCGGCAATTTATTGTGTGCTTAAGGCGGCACAATGGTTAAATCCGGCACTGCGTGTACGATTGTTGAATTGGTATTGACGATCTCCGTTTCGATTGCCTTCGCTGGCACCGGGACGATATCCTATCGCACGTATTAAAACGACGGTGTAACGTAATCATGACGGTCTTTGTTAGGTTCGCGTCCATGCGATTCCAATTGACGAGAAATCGTCGAAAACAGTAAAACCCTTGCACTTTTTGTGTAGCGAAAACACGTATATGGAAATCGGACGGGTTCCCAGCCATGTGAGGATTCGCGGAAACGAGATAGCTGACTCATTGGCCAAATCGTCTTCGAATTTAATATGCCCTTCTCCTTCTCTAATACCCTGGTCCGATTTCACTCCTATTCTTCGACGCCACGTTCACACACTCTGGTCTTCCTATTGGAATAACTTGCCAGCAAATTTTGCCTCCAGCTATAAATCTCTGTAATACAAAAAAATATATGGTTCAAAGATCTTATTTTATCCAGAACCCACATTATAAAATGTAACCGTCTTCTTACTTCCCATCATCTCCTACCTTCCCACGCTTACAAACTAAATCTTAATGATTCTCCTCTCTGCACACTCCACCTAGACGAAAGTGTCTGCGACTTAAACCGTATTCTATTTGATCGTCCTTCTTTATCCTCTAAACGTCTTGTCCTATTCAATTCTCTGAAGTCCCTCAATATACCCTTTAGTATTCACGATATTCTCAATTCAATATCCGAACCCGCTGTTACCCTCATTATCTCCTTCATCCATGAGGCAGGCTTTCTTATTTAAAATTTGTAATTATTTTATTTTAGAATGCACTTTATATTATTGTTTTTACATTAATTTTCGTGCTTAATAGTTTTCACTAAAAGCTCAAATAAAAAAAAAATAAAAAATCGGACATTCCGTTCCACGCGAGTTTTTTTTACAAGACGGTGGTCTTGCGAGCACACTGTGTCTCGTGCACGTGTTATAGCAGTATTGTTTTCGCCGCGTGTTTACCGTGAAAACGACGTGCGATTTTTAATTCGATCTCGTCGCTCCGGTTCGTGTAGCGTAATAATAAGCAAATAAGTAAACAAGTAATTCCACGAGTAAACAACGTCTAGGCTAGATTCGCTGACAAAATATTTTCATCTACGGGTTCCGCGCGTTCCGAAACCGAAATTTACTCGAACACGTCCGTAATACACGCACGGCGGCGGTGGAATGAAACGAGTACGACTACGTTGTTGTCGCGGTTCGAAGCCCGTTTGCGGAGACGTCCCGCGACAGTGCAGGTGGCATGTAATATTTCAAATCACAGTGCCACAAACGTTTTAATCGTATCGTCTACGATCGAACGAGAGACGTGTGATACGGTTACGATATAGATGGCGGCCCGCGCTACATTTTAAAATTGCATTAGGTATAGGCATACAATTTTAAACTTTATCGTCTATACTCTATACTCTATAATCTATAATGTCTAGTACACATCCACAAAACTCTCACTAAACTGCAAATAACTATTTATATTTAAATATTTAATTAAATTATTTTCAATAACGCTTTTTGTATTACCTATGTCCTATTTCATTATAAACAAAATAAATGCTATTTAAAATGTATATTTTATTGAATGACCTTTTTTTTTTTTTTTGCTTTCTATGCTTTGGCCCGCTATATTTTAAATTTCTAAAAATTGGCCCTATAGTAACTTTGAGTTGCCCATCCCTGATATAGATCATGCGAGTACCTCGCAATATCATCAGGCCCGTGCGTGGCGTGCAATCGCTATGTTTCATCGATATTAGCCGGGTATGCAAACCTAGTGCGACTGGACGCAGCAGACGGGTTGAAGGAGGAAGAGTTGTTTCATTTATTCATTTATAGCACTTTATTTTATTCAAAGATTAAGTCAGCACGAGGGCAATGAATATCACATTACTATGTTTTTAGTAGAAGTAGTAGTAGTAATAGTATTAGTGTAAAAGTATTAACTCGTAAGGATCAACTTAAAAAGTAAGGCTTTAGAGAGACAAAAAATATGTATATATTATAACCTTATACACGTGCTACTTATAAACATTAAAATCATGCCGTCTTAAAGAAGAAAAATGGGTGAATCCTTTAAAAAGATATCAGGGCGGTCCCTAGTTGTCACGTAAATTGTTTACGCGTCTTTTATGATCTTAATTCCGAGAGACGGAACTAAATGGTACTGTTCACTAACTTCGAACGCGTCTAACCTCTCAAACGTGTTAATTACGATTCGAAAAACATTTGTTTTGGTTGACTGCATGAATAAACATTAAATATATACGTATATATAAACACGCGCACACATACACACACGTTTTTAATTTTAAAAGTTAAAACCTATTCCGGTGATAACGAGGTGAAAAAAACGATGAATACCTATTGTATTAGATAAGTAATGCCATTATTTACGCCTACTCACGTTTACGTTTTTATTGTAATATTACTTTTTATGTTTCCAACTGTAAATTTGAAGATTTTCACGTAAATCTGTTTACGAAAAATCTTAAATACACGTCACGTCGTATACGAAAAGACATTATTGTGTTGACAATCCTATGCCGTCCAGAAAAACAAAAGGATTACACGAACGTATTGGCAATTGACAGGAAACCGTAGGTGGGAATAGATAATAATGAATGTCTCGACTTTTCGTGTCGTCCGTGAGATTTGCCGTGTCTAGAGCACTGTAATTACGTTTTAAATCAGAATCGAACGATTTTTTTTTTTTACTCATCTCGCGTTTTGTACCAGGTAGAGAGCGGCATTTTTTTTTTTACACTCCCAGGACGGTCATTAGTCACCACTTAGAAATCCGGAAAAAGCACTAGCCTTATTGGCACTGATGGATTGCCGATTTTCTTCCTGCCAGCTTAAATTACGGTCTCTAGAGTATAAAATATTTAAATCCGACGAGAAAAATAATATTCAAATTTTTGCTACTACTAACAAGTGATTGTTAAACAAATTTGGTTCTTTTCAATGACACATAGCATTTCTACATAATGACCTCGATCGAACTTTAAAATGTATTTTATCAAAGTTCAGCTTATATATTCATGTGTATACAACATATATATATATATATATATATATATATATATATAGCTTATGATAACAAATAATACGTTCATTTAAAGTGTAAATAGCTTTTGATGGCATTTTAGGATGTAAAAGAGGAAACATTAAAATAAATAAATTTGTTATTCAAAATATCGCGAACAAAATGGGATTGAAATACGTCGGGTGGACGAAAAAATGAAAATTATGTTGATTATGATCATGAAAAATAATTTCAAAGTATATTAGTTGCCGTATTATTATACAGTAAAACCCATTAATTTGTGCTTACGTAATATTTCATAACCATTCGTATCCATGTATTAAAATACATGTATAAAAGCTCTTCATAACTGCTACACACGCGAATATTAAAATTTCAAATATACAAAATGAAATATAATTATGACATTTTGTAGATGATTTTCGACCGCACGTAATGGTCATTAATACTATCAGCACCACGTTATTAGTATGCGGTTTATTTTTGTAAACATAACGTACACGAACCACTCGTCGTCGTGTCAGTGAAATAATACGAATCCGACCGGACAGATTTCAAACGTCGGTAACGAGACCGGAATAAAAATAAATAACACTAAGGTTTTCTAAGCACGAGCAATATTTATTTATTTTTTTTTTTTTAAATTCCGTTACATCGTCATTTACTCGTTTTCATCGGGTACAGAAACAAAAACCGTTGAAAAAACACAACATACATTCTGTTTAATCTCGCGTTCTCGAGAAAAGACAAAAATAATGGCTGTACGACCGATTTTCACGATAATAATAGCATCCACGACGTACGTCGTATACATTCTTAAATAACGACAACGTTAGAAACTTTTAATATCCTCGACAAACCGTAAACGAGCGTCGATTTTTCTTTTTATAAGATTCCAAAAACAATCCATGTTATTCTCATTTCACGCGCGGCGGCGGCGGCGGCGGCGGCGGCGGCGACGGCGCCCTTTTGATTTACGATTCAATTTTTATAAGAGCATTTATTCCCTTTTATTGGTGGTTTTACGAAATAAAAATGTACCATAAAAGAAAATATATTAAATACATGTAATGTAACCGTCGTCGGGTTCAATATGAGAGAATATAATAATAATATTATATTATAGGAACGCGATATGGAAATGTTTATTTCATATACATGTGCGCGCGGATAAAATATGCATGGTGCTACGGTGCACCACGCCGTTATCTCGCGGAGAAGATGCGCCGAGTTCGACCCCGGGCATGATATTCAATAGACGAACGCGATAATATATATAATATATGTGTTTATTCATATTTATGTTTATGCGTAATACAGTGTATTTACCGTGTGTGTACGCCGACTAATCCGGACAAAACTGTACCGTATACCAACCACCGCCGCCGCCGCCGCCGTCTAACGTTTTAAAACGTAAATCTGTTTAAAATATACATTTTCACGTCATTCGGTAATGCGATGTTATGACGTGCGTTAAAGCTCGGCTAAAACGAGCCAGCGCGCACTCGTACGCGCGGGCGAACGTTCACGCGCGTCGGCGAAACGGACCTATAAAAAGCTGGAAATACAAGCATAAACACAAAAGTATAGTGCGCCGTGTACGTGCGTGTTTTATTTAATATATATATTATATATAATATAATATACATTTTTGGTCGTGAAAAAACGGTTTTTCTTAAAGAAACAAAAATTTAAAATACCTCGTGAGCCGAGCGTTTTTAGAACCGAAATTTATATTTTTATTATTATCAAATAATATAATTTTATGTCGTGATAAACGAAAAATCATAAACACCGTATAATATATTATTATGTCGTTAGTGTACGGTATTTCCTATCGTCAACGATATTATTATCAATTATTATTATCGAGTTGACAGACGGCCTGCGCATCGATACTCGATTTACAGTGTTTCAGATTTTGAGAGAAACAGAAATCTGTTGGCCCGCCACCACTTTTTCGGGTTGCAGACTTCGCCGAAAAGTTACGTGAAACGCTTCTAGAGTTCGAAAACTGTTCTCCTTGTGTATACTTTAAACAAGTCGTTTGTCTTTATTCCCAAAAGTTTCATCCAATACTTTGGATGGGACCACCGTAGGACGGTAAAACGTGCCGTAAACAACACTTTTAAGAAATGTACTTAAGTTTTTCGGGCATATCGAGCATAATTCCATGAGTTATGAAGCTAGGACCTTGACGTTTCCTCCAAACATAAGCAATGCTTTTATTCAAAGTTGACTTAAATTTGAAAACAAATTGGTTACTTCGAAGTAAAATACAGAACTTTAAAAAACAAATTTTACATAATGAAATTTAAAATTTTTATTGTTAAGAACCCCTTAAATATTTATAGATAATTTTACTCATATTGTTTAGTAGGGATACTGAAAAAATCTCAAAATTTATTTGTCGGTATCTTTTTTTACTTGGGTTTGTAGTTTGAACTTAGATTCGTGTACATTACTCTGAATTTTCGATCAAAATCGTTTAAATAATACGAAAAAAAAAAATGAATTATCGTTTATTCAAAACTCTATTCACTCACCCCCTGAATTAATCTTGTCTAAGGGACGAAGAATACCCGTGGTACGAAATACGCACGTTTTTTCTTCCGACTTTAGAATTCGATTCGACGCTTGAAGGTTCGACTATGATAGAAGGTGAGTGTAAACATCGTGGTCAGGGTTGTTTAATATACACACACGCACGTCATCGACACCACTCGACGATGCCGCATACCGACCGATTCGATAAACAATACACGTTGCACGCCGCACAAGCGAGAAAATGAGGATAAATACACAGCTTTCATCGTTTTTATCGTTGTGTCTTCTGTATACGGTCACCAAAAATCGCCGCAGACGATACACCGTCAGTAAGTATTTCCGATGACAATTCGTTTTGAAAAAAGAAAATTCGTCGTAAGGCCTCACGATAAAACCGTCATAAAATAACAATCTTCAAAAGCATGGTTTCCTAGAGGTAAATACTCCGTGAAAATGAGACAAAGATGAGCAGCGAAAACTTGTATTATTGAAACGATTATCATCTTCAAGTTTTGCGTTATTGACAAATAAATAATATTTATAAAAATATAAAAAAAAGCGTGACGTGACTTATGAATTATTATCGCTTACGGTCGTGTGTGGCACACGGTTGAAACAATTTTGGGAAACACTGATCTAAGAACTACAATGTTCACTGTGATTAAATCGTCAACTGGAATCCTTATTCTACACGCCATCGGTGTGTTAGACACTTGCCGTCGCGATGTCCAGCTACGTCGTTATAATACGTAATTATACGTAAAAATCAATATTGATGCCCGCCTGTTGTAGTGATACACCGTTATTAATTTTTAATATATACACTACCCCGTAACAATAACGAATCGGAAATCACGCGATTAATATTTTTGTTTTTATTTTCAGTCAGACGTTGACATCGGCCAAATTTTAACGGTAATCAACCCTACTTGTTTGCTTCATTATGTAGGTATCGGGATCGTCCTCGTGCCGCTCGAGCGTGCTTTTATAATATGTCACCGATGTTCGTTTATTCCATTTGGTTTATGTAACACGCAGGCGAAGATCGCTTGATTCAATTGAGCAGATTCTCAAACGAAGGTGAACAGTGTTGATTTAATCATATTATTAATAACGAATCGCTCCAAAGACGTGGCTCAAAAGTAGATTAATTTTGACGTGGGATATCCGTCATATCGGTAATTAAGCGATATTAAGTGTTATACTGTCTACGCTACGTGGTTATATATACATATTTATATATATCCACGATTATATTCAGAAGTTTTTATCTTTCGGGTTTGATACGAAAAAAATTCCCTCTTAAAACGGACAGATTTCGAGGCACTTTGGTAAGATAAACTTGTCGAATTAAAAGAACAATATAAGTACCTATATAAAAATGAATGTACATATTATTATAAGTTTCAATAATATTGTTATTTCACGGTAAGTTTAGTTTCGCTGATATATACATACGTATAAAGGATTCGATAATGTTCGAAGTGAACCGAGATATTCCGCCGTCCTGTTAATAATTGCTTTTCAAACTATATGCATCTTCTCATCGCGATATCTTGAAAAGTAATTTCGTTTCATCACCTACATCGGTGCGATAAATATTCGTTTGTTGCGCTCATCTAATTTAATAGTTTTCGCAGAACTCGATATCATCATAACATAATATTATGCTGCACGGACGCCGTCGCACTGCTCAATTACACTAAAAACTAGGTAGGTGCAAACGTAATGTTTACATTTGAAGTTCGGCTTTCACCGCGGGGTCTTATTTGGAAATTTCCACGCTATAATATCGACTCGGCTGTAAACATTATCATTATCGTTGTACGGTGTAACGATAACGGTGTTAGCTCATACCCGTCCGGGGGGCACGTTTAAATTCCGCGTTAACAGACAAGAGTTAAATTCACAAAAAGCTCCGTGTAGTAAAAGAAAAACGTGTATAATTCATACACGCGAGAGCTACACGATTAACATCGTGTTTCTGATGATGCTACTCTATATTATATAATATTTGGGTGGCCCTTATTTATAAATTTATGTATTTTAGAATTTCTTACCTTTTCCGATTCGTTTTTTACTCTATGAAATTAATTCGGGTAAAATTTGGTCGTTATAACTCATTCCCTTCACATGTACCGCAATGAAGTTGAAAACAGTCATAAGGGGTAGTTTTATCGTTTTTCGAATTTATTTCAAATCCTGTAGCATTTACATTGAAAACGTATAGGTCAACATCGAATTATTTATACGTATACTTATGAAAATAATTATAAAAACATGTATTATATGTTATGTGAGCTGTTATAGATTTTCATTGTAGCTCCTACACACGCGCGCGGGCGTCCAATGACACATGAGCTTTACACGATGTAAGTACCTCAGCAGTTTAGGTGTGCGCGTCCTATCACCCTGTGTTTACAGACTCTCGCATATTATTATTGATGATCGTCATGGCTTGATAAAGATGTTTCGAGAGGTGCGAAAAATGTTCCCGCGGTAATGACTGAGCCGATGTATCATTTTCACATCTTTCAATATATTATAATACGTGTTTAATACAGTGTCGGTGATTTTGGCGTTCACATGGGTGGTTAGTCATTTATACGGCACTCTAAAAAAACCACTATTTCTGTTGTCGAGCGCGTGTTATGCTCAAATTCTAATACGCAGTCACACTCTGATTTTTATTTATTTATTTTTTTTGATTTTGTACTCTAACACACGCACGATTAATATTTATCACTGCCTTCGTCGACGTGCTAAGAACTTAACAGATAATTGCAAATATAAACACATACTGATTTATAATTATTTATTAGTTTTTTGTCAATATTGCTTTGTGTGTATTTTCTTTGTGAATTTATTTTATTCTACGTAAAAAGTGTATGATTAAATTTATATTCAAGATTTAGTTAATCAACTAATAATGAATAAGTTAATAAATCAACTAAAAATTAAAAATAAATTTTATTTATTTTTATTTTCTATGTAACCCACGTTGTGTTTATTTTTTTTTACCCGGTTGACAGAATAAATAGTTAATAGTTTGAATATTACACGTGACAAGATCCCGTATGGCCGCATGACAACAACTAACCGAGTCCAAAACACAGAACTTCAAGGTCTAAACCGGTTAGCTTTTATGTTGATCCCTGTGATTTTTTTGATCGTCATCGACAAACACATTTGTACAGTGAACCGGATCCGTTCGAATTGACACGACATGCCGGAATCGACATAGTTCGTACTGTTCCAACGCTCGTTCGCCATGTTATGCCGTTCCGACTATAATATTGGTCTCCCGTACACACAGGTCGGCTACGATTGTTTTTTCTGTCTTCTAACTTTGTTTCGAACAAAGCACAGTCCAGTTGTTGTCCGTCTTCTCGACGTCTCGACTTCACAGCTCGAAACGAAAATTACGCGCTATTCGTAAACCTTCACCGTGCGGTGAATAACGTATGACCGGGGCCGACTGCTATAGTATATAATTCATAATACAGTACGGTGTTTGCCCGCCGTGCGTAGGCGCGTAGTGCGTAATAGTGATTTCAGTCCAACAGAGAGATGAGAGATAATTATATTTTTATAATTTAAAACGGCGCACGACGAAACAACGGCGCGTGTCCAGATGTTCGAACCGCGCGCGTTGCCGACGGATAACAATTATTTACCGCCCGTTAATTTATTATATGGAGACGATATATTATTATAACGCGGGTACCGTTGTACAACGGGCTATTTGCCACTGACAAGGCCCTTTACGGCCGAGGTCGCATTATGTACGGCTCGACCATCTCCGCACAATACCCGAACACGCGATATCTGTTTGCATAGTTACAAATTGAACGGTCGTCGAGGGCTAAGCCACCCCCCTATCAAAAAAGTATTCTAAGATTCTTTTTATTTTATTTTAATTTTAATTCAACATCGTCATTTGGAATGACTCACAACGATCTGAATAAATTGTGATTCGGATGATAAGACGTTTTTACGGAAATTATATTTTAATTAGTTACTACGCATAGTTGCAATACGAGTATTTTTAGTTAATTTTAAATAACAATGGCAAGTTATAAAACGATATTAAAAGTATATAACACTCTCTTTTTTTTTTTTTTTTGACATTATGGTATCTACGTTTTATGAGTCGATTATTACGAGAATAAAAAAAAAATTTATGTGCAGTAGCAATTTTATGTCGATAACAAATCGTTTGTATTGACTAAAGTGTACAGTGTACACGTATTGCAGCTTTTATCGAAATAATGATACTTTCAACTCTTCGAAAACTCGTTGAAAATATTGCGAGAAAAATAAGTCAGGCTGTCCAATGTAGTAATACGTGAAAAAAAATTATTGATCCCGTTTTATTTACTCACTTTCCGCACTCTTAAAGGTTCGATAAACATCGACACTTCGACCACCACGATTCGCTCTCTAGCCTGTGGAAAGTGATTATATGGCACGCAGTGTTTGCAGAGGCTGTACCTACTACAATGTATATAACTTTTGTAACACACATATATGTGTGTGTGTGTGTGTGTGTGGCGATGATATATTTTGCATCGTATAGCGTTTACGTAGAAACACGCGAGTTGCGTGCGCGCGGGAATCAAATAACCGAGAAGATGATAACAATAATATTGACCGAAAGAAGAAGAAAACAAATTCCGCAGAAAGGAAAAAAGCTATACCGTCCATCTATATAGTATGACATCGTCGACCCGCATACGGATATTTTATCGTTGGGAGAGTCGATTTCGAATGCTCGTGGCGGAGGTGACGGTGAATTTACATCAAGCCGCGCATACACTAGACCCGAACCGGCCGAACCGAAAAATATTCGGTCCGAATTTTTTCGGGTATAGCTGCATTGAGTGTCCCCGAATTTTCATTCCAAAAACAAAGTTAATAGCTAAATATATAATTAAATAATCATATCATGTCGTGACTTGTGATAATAACTAGAGTAAACCATGTCACACATCTTAGCTACCTACACGTGCGACGTATTTACAACTACTAAAATACTTACGAGTTAGTACGACTACATTGTCGAAAAAAACCAATGTGAAACGGTCGATAAAATTGTAGATAAAACGCACGTTTTCAAAACATATATAGGTACTAAAATATCACTAATAAAATAATTGGGCAATAGGTACACAAAGATGTTATTAAAACACCGAATGTGATATGACCACAATATTTCATTTATTATCAGCGTCTCAAATCAAGAGGTAGGACCTATACATAGAATAGTGCCGCTAATTTTCGGCCGAAAAATTCAAACATGTTTGAACGGTTGAAATCAGAACAGACCCGAATTTCGGTTCGGGCTATCGGTTCGGTAGGTACAAGTGTATGCACTCACATATAAAATCGGCATTTTGATTTTTTTCGGTTCGGGTCTAGTGTATGCGCGGCTTTAGACGACGCTGTGGCAGGTGCCTATATACGACGACGGGACGATTGTGTCGCGCCTCTAACTACTGGTGACGCTGACAATGGAACCGTCCACGTATGCGCTCTCGCTGACCTCAGAAACGGTTTTCCGAGTGCGACTTTGCTACGCGTCATATTTACCCACCACCACGACGACGACGACCGGGGAATTCGTAATATCCGTCGTGCCTACTGGCACCCCCCCCCTATGTACCCTTCGATTCCGACCACGCCGTAGGCCACTGTATTGTGATTTGTGAGCGTGAATGATAAGTGTATATTTATATCGCGTGTCTCCCAGTGCTTTTGTATGAAAATCGCTCCGACAACACGATAGGTGTACGGTTTTTAATCGAAAAACGATGTTTATCGTCGAATCGGAGTATTTTTCCACCGGTCCCCCGGGCGGCGTACAACAGCGCGTCGTACTCGAAGATAATGTGTCTGGTGTGAGGTCGTACCGTTGCGATTTCAACACGTCGAAACATGAAAGGAAAACGCTGTTGACAATTTGCACACACACGCGCGCGCACACATACACACAAGAATACACCCGCGCGCGTCATAATATGACAACGGGACGAGGATTAAAAATGTATTCACCGCGCGGTAGCGACGGCGGCCGATACCTGCAGCGCCGGACCGTCAAGCGGTTTTCCCGTCGGCGACGTGTTGACAGAAAAATACAAAAAAAAAACCTTAAAAAAAAAAAATAACAAACAAATAAAACCCGTCTATCAAACGATAGATCGTTTCGTTCGCTAAATTTTAATTCGACCGCGACCCTCCTCTCCCCCCACACACACACTCAGCCGGGGTCGATAAAGCAGCTCTTCGCGTGTCATCAAACACCGCCGCGGTCGTCCGACACATATCATTACCGTGTGTGTGCGTATGTTACCGCCGTCGTGTCACTATTATACCTGCACGGGTGTGTTATAAATTATAATGAAAACACGGTATCGTGGTCGCGGAATAAGGGGTAGATGTACGCAAACGTGTCGAGTTGCTTCTTTGTGAGTGTGCTCGCCGACCGATGGACGCGATAAACGAGACGCTCGGCCGCAGCGATACGACTACCGGCTGACGAAGGGAATAAATCGCGCGAAACACGTCCCGTCAATTTTCGGGCGGAAATTCCAGCACCCGAGTATTCGTCGAGAAATATATTTATTTTTTTTATGGTTATTAAATATTATCCAAAGAACTGCACCACGAAGAAAATTATTTTTCAAACATATTATTAAAACAATATCCTAAAGTAAAATAACGGTTCGACGATATAAAATATACGTTTTCGAGTTTTTTTTTACATTAATGTTTTACACATCACTATATAATTATGGGACATCAATTTAGCATATTCAAATCATGCTAATATAAATGTTTCATAACGTTCTATGATGTTTTCGTATACTGGATTTTTATTTATTACTATTATTTTTTTTTTTTTTTTTTTTTTAACATGCGTTTGTAGGAAAGGTTTTGCCTTTTTACAGAGTTTACCTGTATTATTCATTTTTGAATATTTTTCATCGGTTTATTTTCGTTTTCCAATGTAGCACAAACGAATTGTTGTAGTAATTTTAGCTCATCTATTTCATGGTTTGATTTATATATAATTTTTTTTTTTTTTTTTGGTAATATTATTTTTTCTAAACGCTTTTAAAAATGTTTTACGCGTTAGCTAATCGACTAGTATCGTAGATACTAATCATACGGTTCTAATCGTCAAAGTTGCAGTCTATTTGACAAAAAAAAAAAAACGAAATTAAAGCAAATTATGTGAAAATATGTATTTATGACGAATTATTTAAGCATACGTAAAACCAAATTCTGCCCGTTCAATCGGAAATCACGCGAAAAAAAAATCGTCACTATCCCAAATCGATTTATCTAGTCACAGTAAAAGTATTTATTCGCACATAAATCCCGAGCCCCGCGGTGATTACACCCGAGAAAACGTTCGAAACCGTTCGATTTAGTTACAGTGGAAAAAAAAAACTACGTTAAAAATTTGAGTGTATAAATTCACCACGCGGTTGCACGGTGTACTCGATAAATTTGCAGAGCTTACAATGCTTGTATATTAATCTCCGGTACACGCGCGGTAGAAGGCGCGTCGCGTTTTATGTTTTGTATTTACACTCGTTTATACGTTGTGCGCTCGACTAAATCCGACGGATCAAACGTATACACACACACGCGCGCGTCCGTAATAACGATTTACATTATTACAACGTGTGCGCGTACGTGGACGCGGTGAGATTATCGTAGCCGATCAACAGCAGCAGCAGCTGAGTGCCGAACAAATGTCACGTCCGGTCGACTGAAATGTGTTCTCGTGCTCGAATAATAATATTACGACTACGATTCTATTGCCTAGATAAATTACACACATTCGAGACGATATCAATCATTAAATGTATACGTTTGTCTCGTCATCGCGTTCCATAGATTTTGAGAGTGTAATATCACAAAATATTAAACTTGTGTATGCATTATATTCGTGTGTGTGTGTGTGTGTGTGTGTGTGTGTGTGTGTGTGTGTGTGTGTGTGTGTGTGTGTGTGTGTGTGTGTGTGTGTGTGTGTGTGTGTGTGTATTTATGCTGTTATCTTAATGCGACATTTGTGCTCTTGGTGTATACGCGATTAAAGAGGACGATGGCGCACAGGTGCCAAACATTATCGTTTTAGAACACGTCCTACTCCGGGCTAATGAGAACAGGAAGTGAAGACGACGTATGTGCATGTAATCGTTATTTTCTTGAAATATTTCATGAAAGTTTCATGAAATATTTTATTTACACGAAAAATTAAAATTTTCCCAAAATAAATAAAAAAAAGAGTTGTTTTCCTATTAATACATATTAGAGCTATTCAGCTATATTATGTAATAAAGATGAGAAAACACGTTTTAATTAGGTAGTATATCTATTCTATTCTATGAAAACATTGAAAACATAAATAATTTTTAAGCACAAAGTGCCTATGTTTTTTTATGTTACTTTTAGTTCTACAGTGTTTAATTTTTTACTAAATTTATAATGTATCATTAAAGGTGATACCTAAATATAGCCTGAACCAAATTATATACACTTATACAGTTATACTTATACATAAAACATACTTACTACATATTTTTACCCATATTAATAAAATAATAATTAATAACTAATGTAGTAAAATAAATTGGGCTGTTTTCACTTTTTGAACTTTTAAATTTAGTTTCTAATAAGAAATAATATGCTAATTGTTCCAAGAATTTACTCTTTACTACTTAACAAATGTCATGTCAATAAGACAATAAGTAATCATAACGAAATAACGAACTATTATCAAGTAAATAAAATTCTTCTAGCTCCAAAAATCATTAATAGTTACAACCATGGTCTTAGAAGATATCTTGTAAGACCGTGGTTACAACCTAAAATTTATAAAACTCAAAATGTTTTATTATTTGGTATCTGGTATAAAATATGGAGCCTTCACAATACGCCGTGTCGCATAGATTTTTATAAATTCAGTGCGTAGGTAACAAAATAATTATTAGTTTATATTATGGTCAAACTGTAAGTCTATAATCAAGGAATGATAGAATCTGATTGATAACATTTCACTAATACATAATTTTCCGATACATACTTTTTGTAGTAATAATATTAATGAAATAAATTGGCGAGCCATTCTGAAATTAATAATATTTTACACTAGTTATTATAAGACGCGATGTAAAATTAACTATTTCTATTATGTTCCAGATTTATGAGTTAAGGAAACAAAATTGAATATTTTTAAAACTTCTATTGTAAAGATAAACAATCATGTTTGTGTATTCGATACATTTAGTTTTTAAGAAAAAACAGTTTCGCAGTGATGTAGCCGGGTGAATAAAGAGAAAACTGTATATTTTGCTTTCTCGGAACAAATATGTAATTACATATAACCATAATGATCGGTTGTATTTAAATGAGAGTTAAGTAGGTCACCTGAAAAATGTATAAACACACTTCCGTAGTCAAACAACCATTATTGTTGTCAATTTTTTGTCACCATCATTCTAGTATGTTATTATAAATAACGCCACGTAATAAGGCGTGCGCACGACATATTTTAACGTACGCCGTCAATCGGCCGCGTCCAATATTAATAATTACAACCCTTTGTTCGCGAAAGGATGAAGCCATTTGTTATGGTTTCACCGGCGGTGTTTCGTTAACCTGACCTCACGTTCGGTCGCGAAGTCGGACCCGAGCAAATGCCGTAATGTCAGTATCACTAGAGCCGTTAAGATAAACTACTGGTACCGATAACTTGGGTATTACCGTTTACCGATTGTCGTGTAAGAAACGCTATAACGGTTCGACGGAGCAAAATCGTATTTTCCGTTGATCTCGGAACGGACGTGTGAAAACCGAAATGAACGGTGAAAAAACGTGTTTTTCGTCGTTCGGATCGCATCGAAAAAAAATGGTTAAATATCTTTCGCACACGGACCTGATATTTTTATGTTTTTTTTTCCAGATCCGTAGGACAGACATCCGCGACCGCGTGCAATGTACACCACCGTAGATCGCGGTATCACGACGCGCGCTCGACGGACCGTCGCGTATATATATATACTCGTGGTTTCAAATTTCAAATGAGCGATCGATCCGTACGCGCGAAGTAATAACAGCGAATCTGGAAGAACGGCCGACCTCGAGCGATCGCGCCAGAGCTTGTGCTAACAGGTAGTTCTGACCAAAATGGGTAGTTCTAAAACACATTTAGTCAATAGGTACCAAAAAAACTGTGAATATCCTGTGTTATCGGCGTACTTGATTCTAAAACGATTTCGTTTTATATTTAAATGTTTTTCCAACAGCTAAAACTTAATTTTTTTTGTTTTATTAGTGCCAGTAATTTATTGAAATCACCTTTGCGTCCAAGTGTGAATGTTGAGACGGGAAATTTGCTCTTGAATTATAGCATGTCACCATTATACGGTTGGGATATTAGATGAACACAGTTCATCATTGGTCTAGTGAAAAGAAACATAGAATTTTTGAGCGAAAACAACAAAAGAAAACGACAAAGCTATTTCAATAACGTTTTCTCTTCGAAGCATCTGATAAAAATAAAACCGAGAATGATGATAGTGTGGTGGCAATACTTTAGATGAAAAAAAAAAGTTTTTTAATCTTTTGTATTAATAAAAAATAATAAAGTATAGAAAAAACTGTATAAAATTATTTATTATGTGTGATTAATATTAGAGTACCTAAGGTAGTAAAGGCTGTGGAGCTAAATTGTTTTCTCTTTTAACAAATTGTTGGCTTATACAGTGCACTTTCTAAATATGTTTTTCAATACAAATCATTCTCGAATCAATTTTATTGCACACATAAATTTTTATAAAAATCAGTCCAGTCGTTTAGGAAGAGTTCAATCATATACACACGCACACAGAAGAAATATATATGACAGTGAGTATCGTGTACCTAGGTAAAACGGATTTGAATTGTTATCGCCATCACTCGTCATTGTCGACGTCAACAGCTGCTCTGACCTTTCTGTAAAAAAAAAAAAATAAACAATATTTTGATTAAAAATATTAATAATATCGACCACTGATCGTGTAAATTATGTATGTACCTATGTTAATTTTTTTGAATTATGAAACCTATATTAATATTCAAGTATTTAAAACGAAAGTTTTTTTGTTCACCTAATTTGTATTCAATCACTTTACTGGCATTGTCCATAAGTTACAATTTACACAGCCTAATCATACGTCTGACTAAGCACCCCCCCCTCCCACCATTGAACGTTTCTCGACACGCCTCTGCGACCGACGGCGTACAATACTCGTGCTCGGTATCATTGTTTTTATTGATGTTTCGAAATCTTTTGATAAATCATTCGCTCGCGGTGTATACGTGCACCTACTACACGTCATAACGAGACAATAATATTTCCATACGGTCTCGTCATAAATCACGGGGTTCGTGTGTCGTTTGGAGCGCGCGCGCGCGCGCCACCGTTTTCGCTGCAGTCCTCCGCGGTTCGCCCGCAGAAGGACGTGCGTGTTGTAATAATATCACTACAACCCTTACGACGGCGTATCAATGCCAGCAAATAATCGTATCGATTTTCCATGCGCGGGGACGTGTCCTGCACGAGTGCAAAACGAGTGCAACGACGAGAACGCCGCCGTGCACCCCGTGTTGGTTCGGCATCGTCTTTCGATCGTTTTAGTGTTATTCAACGGGCCTCGACCGACGAATAAAACAAAATCAGCCAAGAGTGTTTTTCACTTCGCGGGGGCAACGCGATACACCGGCTGTGGTGGTTGAAGTGCGTGAAATGTTTATGAAATCATCCACGGTCATTATGATTCTCTCGGGCGGATCATTTTTTTAGCACAACGGTTTTGCGTGAAAATTCCGATGAAATCAAATCAAATCCGAGCTCAATGAAACGCTCGTGAATTAAATCCCGAGGAACTATTTCAGAACAACAATTTTCCAAAATCAGAAATAAAATAATGAGTCGGGTCGTGTTCAATTTTCAGATGAAAATGTTAAAGAAAAAAAAATATGAAACATTTTCAAATTTCTATGTTCAGCCTGAAACAGTCGATTTAAACTTTGATTAAATCTACAAAAGAATGTTGCAGATATTTGATGAAAACGTCGTCGTTTTTTGGAGTTATGACTCAATAACTAAAACCGTTCTCGTGAAAATCTAGTTTTCGATACATTTTACCGTTTTTACAGCAGTTTTTCTCAGACATAGGAAAACTGGTGAGAAAAAAAGCACCAAGCTTCTTTTAAGAACGTACACAAAAGAAGCGAATTCTATTTTACAAAGGGACTGAAGTTTGAACGTAACTATTGTATGAAATCTACAACTCAAAAAATCAGCCACGGGAAAAAAAGAAGTCAGATAATATGATCGTCGTCGCACAAAGCCAATAAATCCATCGCTGCACTTAGTATCCAAAACGACCGTAATAAATACAAACACCGAATAATCGTACTTAGCCCTGATTATACGTATTTTAATGAAAATCGACATTATTCGATCACGCATTGGCGGACCGATCGATCGAGACACACATTTTCCACTCGTATTGCGTCGAATCAATTTTCTCGACCCGACTAGCTGTAGACATTTGAATCCCGACTAGTCGTTTTTCCTCGAGCCCGCCAATAGTGTTGCGCACGGGCAGGGCCGCGGTGTGATATTTCGGACTGTACTCGCGCACACGTAGTGTAGGGTGGAACGAGTAGGCGGACGGGTGAGTGGGAAAATTTAACTGTACGGGAGATTGCGAAAATTTCGTTTACGACCTTTAAACCGACTCGGTCGCATCATTAATAATTCAACTGTTTCATTAACCGCGAGCGCGCGCGCGACCGTCCATTACACGCATACGTCATTATTCGCGTACGCGATATACACCGCCGTCGTGTCATTACTGCGTGCGGGCGGGCAAGATGCGGTGTGCGCCGTGCGAAAGGATACGGGAGAGTCTGTTGAACGTACACAGGCTCTTCCCGTGCTCCACAATACTCTTGTACACCGAGTACACGGTCGAATGGCAAAAAAAAAACCACCTTCTCAGAGTCTAGGTTTTCCTGATAAATTTTTCAACGTGTATGTTTTCCAGTTCGAATTCAGGGCGTGCCCGAGAAGTGTTTTGAGGGCCAAAACCAAATCGACGGTATTTTTTAATTTTTCAATTCATTTTTTTTTTTGTCCACCTGATTCTATATATTTTACAAAACGCAAAAAAACACAAGCCGTCGCGGGACGCCAGGCAAACGTGAAACGTAGAAACTGTTTCGTATGGAAAATATGCATGAAAGGACGATTTATTTAAAAGGAAATAAATATGAAAAAATCAAAAAGTACGACACGAATAAAAACAAATCATTTAAATTGTTTTACTCAAATAACGATTTTAACTTCTTGAAATCGACAACGTAATCGATAGTAGTCATACAGATGTACAAAAGTAGTATTCATTCGTTTGGCCATGGAAAACTGGCGTGATGATAACGATACAATAATAATTAAGTCACTCCGGCATATTACATTCGTGTTCGTGAAACACCTACGTACAAAGATATATATTTTTTTTTTATGGCCAGCGTCTGTGTCAATAGTGATTATAAGAAAAAAAACCTTACGGCGTGAGAGAGGAGGACGCGAGGCCTATTATTATTAATTTAATAATATTATTTATGACGCTGATAGCCGAAATATTATACACTGTAAGTCATGATTCGTGAGCTATTCAGATCACCGTTCGGCAGTTTCAGATCAACGATTTTTTTTTTTCATATTATGACACATCATAGACCACGAGAAAAATATTTGTTCCGTATTTTGTTATGTTTCAGCACATGACTGCTTGGCATACTCTCAAAAAAAATTAACGAGAACACCCCTGGTCATAGATAATTTTCTTAAGATCTATATTTGTGTGATAACCATAAAAATATTCGTTTTCTCGACCACGTGTCGGCCGGCGATCGTTCGCCTTTCCACTTCCCCGAAGTAACTGTGTCGGTGTCGAGACCCACAGCAATTGTCTATGATGTCCCTGCTGCGGTGTTGCGTACTCTTGTGACTCGGTCGCGCACGTTTAACTAGAACGCCGGAGGTTGCGCACAACACACAACACACAAACGCATGCACGCACACACACGCACACACGCACACACACGCACGCACACACACACACACTCACACACATACATACACACACGTCGGCATCACGTATTTATAAGCGTTCAATAACACACACACACACACACACACACACACACACACACACACGTGCGCGCGCACACACCGAAATATAATATTCTGTGTGTCAGCGAATTCGTCTTTAACAGGGCGGATTATATAATAATGTATACGTGCGCAGCGTTAGATGTCTACCGAAGAAGTTGCGCGCGTCTGCACCATGGATCATTGTACATTACAGAACGAGAGACAGATAGAGAAAGAGAGAGAGAGAAAGAGAGAGAGAGAGAGAGAGAGAGAGAGAGAGAGAGAGAGAATAAGCAAAAAAGCCAATTGTAAGACGTCATGACGTATACGTACAGCACACAAACACACACACAAACACGTGCACACGACCGCCTTTGATCATTCCGCGGACCCTGTACCCGTGGTATAAGCTAAAAAGCGTTTCTTCACATCCACGCGTATCACGCGAAAGCACTTTGGTCAAATACGTCGGGTCAAACTCGAGTGGTCAAAAATCGAATTTCGGTAAGGAAATAATAATACATAAATTCCGAACGACAAGCGCAATAAAAATAAAAATTTTATGTACGTAGGTATATACCTATACCGTGAACGAATGTGTGCACGAATCATGAAATAAAATACAATGCGGTTTTTAAGATTTTATAAAAATGTACGAGTGGATTAGATGTCTATTATACTTGCGGATTTACTTCGATTGGTTTACTGAAAATCAACGACAAAACTCCCGTCGATTTTCGATTTTGACTTCGTAATGCAAAGTCGGCCCAGCCAATTATTTCTCAACGAATCGTGTAATTATTACACTGTAATATTATACTCAACAAATAAACTTGTTATAAAATTATGCATCGTAAGAGACATATTGTTTTTACGGATTATAAGTACAAAATATTCCTCCGTTAATTGTTATGTACAGAAGATCATCATCGTAAAACGTAAAATATATTTCTGCACCTATGCGAATTCTGCAACTTGCATTTGTACGAGTCCAGTGATAATGCGATGTGCACACAGTGATTTACAATATCACGTGTAATACGAATTGTGTGTCTCTCGAGAACAAAATAAAAAAAACATAAGCATAAATCCAAACATATATTTTTCTTCAACATTTGTAAAGACACGAAATATTGTTTTAGTTTTTAATCTTATTATGGATGTGTTTTACAAAGGTTTCCGAGAGACGTGGAAACATAAGATGGCTTACGTAGCAAAAAAAAAATAAAAAATAAATACGAATTCTAAATACGTTTACTATAATATAACTCTCGAGATTTTTAATCATAATGAAATGAAATGAAAAAATGTTTTATACCATTTTTATACGAATTATAAATTCAAATACAAGTATGCATTTTTATATTTTATAATCCGTTTAACGATGTTTTTACGTTTATCGTATTTTCAGCTTATTGAAAAATGTAATATTACGACTATACTAAAGTAATAAAAAAAATAACGATAATAATAATAATTCCTTACCTGAATGCACACTAAAAAACTATGAACAACAACCAAAAAAAAAAAAAAAACCTTTTTACATTCTATGAATGCCGAATTCTCCTACAAGTACACGCTGAAAATAATTCGCATTAGATATACCATACGTATTGTTGTTAAGTAATACGTATTTATTCAATATTACGAATGCGGAGTCTAGTGCCGGTACGCGTACGGGATCATATCGGTATTAGAATCGAATTACGATTAAAATACACGCGAAACACTTACTGATGAATATCGTTAGAACGGTTCGTGTTGTCGGGAAAACAAGAATAAAAAAAAAACGTATTTTCGTGAACCTTTTTCTGCAAGCGTGCGGTGTTTTTACGCGGGCGGATCGATTTCGCCGGTCTATGGATTTTTTATTTTTTTTTCCCCCGTCAACACGACCGCGACTAGAGTACACAAAGGAGACATAGCGCTCGTTCAACAAACACACTTAATTCGTAATAGGTAAAACGCTACGGTAATGGGATGTTTGATAATTAAAAAACGGTAACGATCGGTTTTCTTTTTTCATTTTCATTCTTTCGTATATTATTTATTTTTTATTTATTTTTTTCGTATACACGGCAAAATGCAAGTCTGAACGTTAAACGATTTCGAATACTTTTAACGCACACGATCCAACAACCGCCCGGCCGTACCTGCACGTGTAAAAGGCGTTTACAAAATAACATATCAAGACTACTACCGCCCGAAACGAATTTATTCCGCGAATCGCCGCGACAACAAATAACGGCCGTGACGGACGAAAACGAGATAATTTTACAAAACGATCCCTAGAAGTGTGGCAGTTAAAATTGCGTTTTTAACGTACACGCGACATGATATCTGGGATCCGTGAAGGATCGCGTCGTAACTGTACTGCACAGCGATATTGTGCGGTTCGTGTTGATCCCTGAACAACGCGGGAACAGGGTAGCAAGACGAGTGGAGGAAACAGATACAGAGAGAGAGAGAGAGAGAGAGAGAAATATAGCAGACGAATTCGACTCTTAATGTTTTCAAACGCCTTTCACAACTACACAACAGTGTACGATTCACACGTTTTCTATTATCGTTATATTATTGCTGTTTCATACACGCGATATACGTATGATATAATAGACCGATCGTGCGTATAATATATCGCACAGACCTTGGCAAATTGGCGGTCGCCACAGTGGCATATAATAATCTTCAAAGTTTATTGTCCCGGGAAGAGTTTCGGCAAAACTTGTCCGTTACAATGACGTTCCATCCGATCCTTTGTGCGCATCCATAACGACGAACACTAATCACAAGTTAAGAACTATAACTGGTTTCGGATTAATGCGGCCGCCGCACGTTCAAATGAATAATTGCGTGATATAAATTCGGAATCCGAATGCGCGTTTTAAAGTCAATTATCACGAGCGCGCTTCTGTGACGATCCCGTTATTATTTTATGACTTTGCAGGATACACAACACAGACATTATCACGACCGAATATTGATCTCATTCTTTCCACGAGTATATCGCAAAGAGATAATCGATATTGTTTTATCAAGCACATTATTATGTATAGACACTGTTGCTTCGTTGTTTGTTACTTACATTATTTTTAATCACACGCACCGAGAATCAATCTCACCGAGACAATGAAAATGTGTTCGTCGAACAGATACCGAATGTACAAACAACATACGTTTTGGTGTTGGATCGTCAACTGCGTCGTACCGCGTAGGCTGCGTCGCTTTATACTCCTTATAATACAGACGAGTAGTAGGTCGAAATTCGTGACACAAAGAGAAAATATATCGATGATAAGACAACAAAGGACTATGAAGAGTGGAAGTATTTGAACTTTTCTTGTGTTTGATTTTATTTTATTTTTTTCTCGTACGCCGCATAATTGGATACAGAAGATTCGGATCGCTTTGAGGGGACGTTAAACTGCAAAAACCGTTTGTGATTTTGTACTTCTGTATTTTAAAGATTTCGAAACGCGATACAACGGACACGGTCCTAACCCTGATGAGTTTTACGTTCGTTTCGCATCGTCGTGGGCCGGTTCGAATAGTTTTCCCGGATAATTTATTGCGTGTCCGGCGCGAGTAAGGGGTGGAGGATTCATTATTTAACGCTGAAGGGAGGTGGGTAGGGGACGGAAAACAGTCACCGTTGCCCGCGACGCCGTGATAATGTCGTGCCGGTCGCGCGAGCTTTTGTCTCTGCGTGAACGCAAAGCCGAACGCTGCACGCGGTTTATCGTCGTTGTTATTATTTCGACAGGGTGATAAAAACAAAAAAAATTAAATAACAAAAAAAAAAAAACACACATAAACTCAAACAAACATAAACTAAAAAAAAATAACGGTTCGACGGGTACTCGGCTATATGTATGCATACGTAGACTTATAATCTAATTATCGTATCCGCGTCCAATACGTACGCGCGATCACCGGCTTGCGGTTCTCCACGGTGACTCCTCCCGGGAACGTGCGACACGCCTCGTTGGAATTTCGAATAATTATTTAAACGGTCACGCCGAACATTTTACGTTATTGTCAACAACGATTTTGACAATATCAATATTGGAAAAAATATAAATGGAGCTACAACCGCGGAGGTCGAGGGTATGGAAATTTTCGAAATGAAAAGTGAATATTGTAAAAAGAAAAAAAAACCCAAACAATTTAATTAAGCGACAGAACAAATTGATATTGTAAAGAAAAAAAGCTGAACACACTATTTGCTGAGAGAGATATCCTTCACTCTTCGGACAGTACAATATTGGTGGTTGTGTGTGTTTAGAGTTTTAAAGAGACGATAAATCATTTCTTTAGACTTGATCCAAGTTTGTATGCGAGTGTTTTTGACATTTGTCGAAATCGTCGAGTTTCTAACGAATTTACTTCTGGAGTTGTGACCTCACGACTAAAATTGATTGAATGAAAATTCCGTTTATTATACATCTAACAGTTTAAACTCAAAGCTTTGGTACTTTGTCTCTAATAGAGGACATTATTAAAATAGGAAAAAAATGCCCGATTCGAAATACTAATTAGATAAAATCTCTGATCTGTGAACAGATTGTACGCAGTTTTTTGAACTTTCGAAAGCAAAGTTTGCTGCACGTTAAATTCTTCTTGACAAAAAATAAATAAACTTTAGATAACTTCGAGTCGTCTTAAAATTAAAAACTAACCCCTTTTCGTGATAACGGTATAAAAAAAACAACAGATTTCCAATACATTAAAATGTTTACATCGAAAGTAGTCGAATTCGTTTGACGATTTCAATATAAATCTGAACGATAAATGATAATAGTCAAGTTTAATAGATATGTTTTAGAACAATTATTTTGGATTTAGTGCAAAGTCAGTAAAATCATTGAAATTATTGTGTGACGCCAACACATCTACAAAAAACCCGATACGTGTAGCTAATTCGCACAGGTACTCGGAATGATTTTTTTTTTTTTGGTTCGGCCGACTATTTTTGAGTGGGCGGGGATACCGGTCAAACGCACCAGCGTGACGATACGGTTCCGACGCGCCGGGCGCGGAACCCGTCGTTTTTTCGACAAGACTATGCGCGGCCTGAATTCGGGGGAGGCGGAAGGGGGGCTCGAGCCGATCTCGCGATAATCGGCATCTAGAGGGCCCCGTATAATCGCGCGCGAAGCCGGTTTTTAAGACGACAACAGAACAATATACGCCACGTCACGGCGGCGGCCCGCGCGTCTTTCGCCGAGTCCCCGCGACCGCCCTGCGTCGATTTATTACGGTCGGCGGCGGGGAGAGAGCTCAGAGATCTGTTTCGAACTGCTCTTCGAAAGTCGTGTAAATTTCGCCGGGCGACCGTAATTCACCAGAAATTACACGGGTAAAACAGTTAATGGCATTAAATCCGAATTTACTTACTCGGATTTAATGGAGTCAGATGTGGTTTTTATACGATTCCACAGCGTCCGTCCGAGACGTGGTAGAGACGTACCCACCGAACGTGTGTTATACGTCTTTATATATAGTAGTAGTAACTAGTAGTAGTAGTAGTAGTAGTAGTAGTTGTTGTATAGTTGTAGTTGTAGTAGTAGACGTAGGTAGCGCGCGAACCGCACAGATTTATTTAATTTCTCATACGGCGCCGCGAGAGCGTGTGTGCGGATTAGAAGAGGGCAGAGCACGTTTTTCCAAATTCGTTAACGTGACGAGCACGTAACGCTGCACCGGTCTCTGTCCGCCACCGCGCGGGATGAACCCGACTCCGGTAACGCGTGAGCGAGCGATAAAATTAATTTTTTATGACCGTGTGCATTTGTTTATTACTATTATTATTATTATTTTATTTTTATCATTAGTATTATCATTATTATTGTTGTTGTTGTCGATTCGACTTTTCGATACGTTTAGATTACTGCGATTTTAGTGATTACGTTTCGTTAATGACATTACGTTAAAAGTCACTCCGAAAACTGAATTAAAAATTAAAAATCTTAATTTTCTGTGTCCATTATTCAGTCACCAGACGTCAAAAATATTTTACTGAAATCGTTTTTTTTTTTTTTTTTGGCTTTTAAACTAATTGAAAACGGGCATGTATAATAAATTAAAAACGATTCTCGTCAAAGAAGACAATTCAGTATAGTTAAGTAATATTTGTAATATATACAACGATCGGTGTAATTGGTTTTCTATACGTGACTCGAGAAGAATTCATAATCTGTACCAAACGTCTAATTTCAAACCGGTAAAGTTTACAACATTTTATTTTTGTTAGTAAACAACAGTATATAAATATAAGTTCTTGTTCAAAATAAAATAAAAATATTCTTCATGTTTTTATTTTTTATTTTTATGAGTCACACATTATTATCGCTGAAAAAAATTATAGACGGAGTACAATAGTGTTCAATGTGTTTACCTTAAATAGGTCATCCACATGGTCAATACAGCCAAATAAAGTGGCTGTTGTTCCTCATTTCATGTTTATTTCTAAATTGGTTACGTCATTGTTAAACTACATCGACACACGCGCGCGTACACAAAATTAGCAGTTTAAAATAATATTTGTAAGTTCAATGAAATAACGATAACATCGAGTGCAATTGGACAATTACTTGCTTTTAACCAGTGTGTAATTCGATCATTACTTTAATTTCAAGGATCTAATCTTATCGATATTATTTTAAAATTGTTTAGTACCTTGTTAAAAATCAACATGATATAGCATTAACGACTCATTTCAGGAGCGTAGCCAAGGGGAGGTTATCAGGTCACAACCCCCCAATGAGTTTTTGAAAACCCTTAAAAAAATGGCAGACATATTTTTCGAGATTGAAAAACTTTAAACTTGATACTGACATTTTTTTTAGTTTTTGACCAAAAAAAAATCTATCATCAAAACAATCAAACTTGCCATCAAATATTTCACTAATAAAAGTTTTGATTATATTCTATATAATATGTATTAGTTTAGTATAATTTTATACGTTGATAAAATATAAAGCTTTAATCATATAAAAATTATCTTGGTTTTCGGGAATTTAATTTTTAATTAATTTTATATTATAAACTAGTACCTACTTATACACAATACAAATATACTTTAGTAACTAAGTCCATATTTTGTAAATTATTTTTCCAGCTATCATGTTCCCTACTTTAGTTTTCTTAAAAGGTAAAAAAAATAAGTAAAAAAATAGACTGAAATATTATAAAACTAATTATAAATACTTTATACTTTAATTAGTAAAAATGTATTGAATAAATTAAAAATCTTTATATTTGTAAATATAGTAGCTATAATGTCAATGTTTAAGATATTTATATGTTATACATTTGAGTAAAAAAATGTCTGTTACATGGAATAATGCTAAACTTTTAGGGATTAATATAAATATAGGTAAGTTAACTTACGAATTTTGGCAGACCCCCCCCCCATAAGAAAATCCTGGCTACGCGCCTGACTCATTTAACTAATTTTTTCTCTACTGAAAAAATATTGCGTCCCTGATCGAAGCGATGTTTGTGAACATTATTAATAATATATGATATTGCTGGTTAGTCACCTGGCAAGTCACCTCTTGCAATTTTGGTACACCAAAATTTTAATTTGTACTATTATTTGATTGAAACTATAGGCTAATAATTAATTGTTTTTTAAATGAAATAAACACTGTACTTGGTTTTTTTTGCAATTATAGTATTTCACTTTAATTTTCTTCTAGATATTATTATTTACATTCTTTTAGTAAGTACACACTTTAAATCGAAATTTGTATATGTACGTATCTACAGCAATTATTTACAGAGTTATTCAGTAACATAGTAGATGCGATGACAATAGTTTTATACATTTTTGGTACCACCGAGTACCATTAAAATTGTTATTAAAATGGCACAAAATAATTCCATGTAAGAATTTACTTAATACATTCGTCTGTTGTTTTTTTTTTTTTTGTTTTGTTTCAAATAAACTTTATAATAACAAAATTATTTCAAATTGAAATATCGATCGTTGTACTCAGTACTTTTTCTCCGAAATTCGGTTTGGTTTGTTGTTTAAATTAATTATGTATAAAAATCATGATTTGAATATCAATGTTCTTATTAATAAATTATGATTTTAACGTAACCACACTGATGTTACAACAATATTATGTCTAATAAGTAGTAACGTATAAAAATATATGGATATTATTAAAATTCTAAAGAACATTTAAGTCATTATTTCTAGAGTTTGGTATTTACTTCGACACTGCAGCGATAAACGAGGATAACACATTATAGTAACTCGATACATATATTATGTTTAAAACCATCGGTAAACATAGCGTTTAAGTTTTCCTGAAATGGACTGATAAATAATTTGAATATCATATAGGTTTGTTTGTAAATTATTTCTCTAGTGTGTACTTGTTTCTTATACCCGTATAGCCATTGTTCTCACTTCTCGGGTTCATACACGGTACTAAAGTTTTGAATACTGATGTGTCATCAACTTTATCAAATTTAAGTTTATAACTATTATTATAAGTCTATGACTTAATCATTTTTCTCTCTCTCTCTCTCTCCCTCTCTCTCTCTCTCTCTCTCTCTCTCTCTCTCTCTCTCTCTCTCTCTCTCTCTCTCTCTCTCTCTCTCTCTCTCTCTCTCTCTCTCTCTCTCTCTCTCTCTCTCTCTTTTGCTCTCGATCATGGTTTTGATGATGTCTTTGAGCAGATAAATGTCCGTGCGATACTCTAAAATATATATTTAACTTTTAGATTTGTCTTTCAAACATCGACTGTATAACAAATGCGGTCGGTCCGGGATGGGAAACAAATATTTTGCCAAGTCTGCAGTGAATTGACGGCAATAATTTAAGTGTTATTACTGCGGATAATATATTTCTTTGTGTTTTGTGATACAGAGAGAAAAAAGTACACCGATTTCGCCCGAAACTTTTTGAAGTCGTGTTATTTATTATTTTTGCAGTGTGTAATGTCTCTCGATTAACCGGGTAGTACTCATTTATTTCGTTATTTCAAAATTATGGCAATTGATACATGTACGCGGTTCCGATATCATATATAAAACCACACGTATCGACTCTATTGTACGACGATAATAATAAGAACACAACACACACACACACACACACACACACACACACACACACACACACACACACACACACACACACACACACACACACACACACACACGTGCGTTATTTTATTACGTACATCGTATCGGTAACGTCAAAACATGTATGTGATGTATAGTTACGTTCTCGGTACAGACGGACACTATTGTTATTGTTCCAGGGCGATCGTAACGAATAAAAGTTTCCTAATTGCGTCCGTACTTTCTCGTTCGGGATAAAATCCGGCCAATCGTCGTCGCGGCAGGTTTCGGGTCCAATTTCATCGTTTAATTCTCTGTATAAAATCCGATTCCGTAACAACGCGGCGGCTGCACGTGGGGGCCGTACGGCCGCATGAGAAAATATATAGGTACCCGCGAGTATTAAGTGATTTCCCCGAATGGCTTTTCGATAACCTAGGACAGCGGCGGCCTGGAACGCGGGGACTCGCGGTCCGTTCGACGGCGCCTCTCGCCCGGCGCGGCGTAGTCTACACCTGGCGGTGTCCGCGTCTGCGAATGTGGTCCATTTTGTCAACGAACGCGACCGACCGCGGTTGCTTCTCGGGTTAGTTTCCGTTTTTATCGTTACTCTTTTTTCTGGTCGACAAACGGTATCGCTTACTCGGACGTCGGCTTTCCCTGAGCGGCAGTGGCGGTGAAAACGGAAACCGACACGGCGCAGCGCGGCGTCGAAATGAAGTCGCTCACCGACCGCGCCCGGTGTTAGGTTCTCGCGCCGTGCAACCGCACTTTACCGAACGCTGCCAAACATGGTAATGTTACTGTGATAACGGTTTTATACAATTTATATACATATTACAATATATTATATATTGTACCGTATCGGTTCGAACGGTGGCGCACGAACGTCTGAAAAGTTGCGGACACGATGCTTTATTTTATTTTTTTTTTCCAGACCGAACTCTGCAGGGCAAACAACACTCCGATCCGATGCGAAAGTCAATAATTTCGATTGAGCAGTCACTGTTTTCATATAAATAAATATATATATGTGTATTTTTTTTTTTTATAAGACGTATTCTATGACCTTTTTCTACATCCATACGATGCGATATTTATTTATAAGCAAAAGTTTTCCGAAATTCCAGTGGATATATAAATATAACATACATATGTGTATTTACAGTTTATATAGTAATAATAATAATAATAATAATGAAAAAGTATACTATTTTTTCCTGGCAAACTTTAATGCGGACACAGCATACCACATCCCAAATCCATTGCGTCTCACAAACGCGCGCGGGTGTGTGTGTGTGTGTGTGTGTGTGTGTGTGTGTGTGTGTGTGTGTGTGTGTGTGTGTGTTTATTGTGTTTCACTATCGATAGTAGGTATTCAACGCAATGTAGTTATTTGTACAAGGAGGCAATTTTTGATTTTCACATCGTCTGTGTTGTGCGTTCGATGCGCAATCATACATACAGCTGCGAACGAGACCAAAAACTTTTTTCTCTCCATAACTAACGATTACTTGTAAAGACCTTTTTCGTATCGACGCGCATTAATGCGTTCGTGCTGTGAGCATAATAAAAACGAACTAAATGTTTTGAGGTAATGTTAATTTAGTACAATAACTGCAACTCAAACATATATTCGACGGAGCTCGTTGAGTTTGCATGTCGTTTTCTTTCTTACGGGTTTAATTGTTTTTTTATTTATTATTATTTTTGCTACTATTATTATTATTATTTTTTTTTTATCGCTATTGTTGCTATTCGACTCGACCATCTTAAGCACAATACATTATTATTACACACCCAACCGTTCCGTTAAACTTTGATATTCTTATGGCTTATACAATATACCCCTCACAATGTAAAAGTACATTTTTACAACGTCTTGTTATTATTTAACACGCGAACGAATTTTAAGTGTTTTGAGAACAAACACTGAGAGTCAGGTTAGGCGTTAACGATTCAACAGAAATTTTAAACTCCTCGCACTGTGTGTATTAAAATAATAATAATAATAATAATTACTGTAGTTGGCTCTCGTTACATTGCTTCGGTGTCTTGTACGATCGCAACGTCGTATTCGCGATTTTCTCGAAACGATTATGAAACCGACGCTCTGAGATCAAACGAGGTATTTATCAGTTGGAAAATGCAATACGGATCCTAAATAATGACTAAACACGTGGAATTAATTTTAATCAGGTAAACGACCATCGTCCGAGTGCCCGGGAGAACCCTCTGAGAACAATATGATTAATCAACGAGGTAAAAACCCACAGGGGATTCATGCAGGTTCATTTTCAAATTTTAGGTTACCTGCGTATATATATAGCCGGTGCACTGGACCACGCAAAATTATTATTATTATTATTATTATTATTATTATTATTATTATTATTATTATTATTACCACTATTACTATTATGATTGAGAGTTTCCGTCCGTTGTTTCAACAAACAATAAATACTCTAAATGATAGTCATAAAAAAAAAGTAAAGTAGAATTTTCGTTGTACTAACATGTCCATAATACATTAATGTCGTCGTGGCTGTCGATTATTTGACACTATACTGTTTTATTAATTACAAGAGTCGTGAATAAAAAACGCTGCTCATGTACATAGATAGGATCCAAAACGACTTAAAAAATTTAATTTATGCAGAATACTGATAATAAAGCACTGTGATTGTCTTCATGGAACTTAATGTTCATATAAAAACATAACATGTAAAATAAAGTAACTAAATGACGAATACATCGTTAACTTAACATTAAAATATGTAAGCATACTCTATGAATAAACGTATAATAAATATATTATATGTATAATATGCGGAGACGGAGTGGCCGAGTGGAACCAGGCATCACTGCTAACGCACACTGTCGCCGGTTCAAACCTCGGTCACGGGCGGCTCTCTCTCTCTGGGCAGGCGACTGTCTAGAGCAGCGGTCGCCAACCGGTGGTCCGTGGACCACTGATGGTCCGCGTGAAAATTTAGGTGGTCCGCGAAAAAATTTGAACTTAACTTGCAATATTATTTTATTAATCTTTCAGCTAGCGAGTGTCGTAGTATAATCTTTATGACACTATATGAAAAGTAAAATTGTATCATGTTGCTGTATAGTCTGTATCGAAACGGCAAATAATAATACAATCATCATTATCGTGTGTTATAAAGGTCTATTTACACACAGCAGTGACGTGACAGTGACGTGACCGTACCGTACCCGTTCCGTGATTCTACCGGCCGTGATTTCTATTCACATTGGTCAGTAATTTGGTGTAAAATTTATCAGTAGTGGAACGGTATTTACGTAAAAAAACTATTTTAAGCTATACGTGGTCCGTAGAATTTAGAATTTGGTTTAAGTGGTCCGCAAGGTCCAAAAGGTTGGCGACCGCTGGTCTAGAGAGAGCGGCCGTCATCTCCCCTGTGCAGAAGTCAACGGGAAACCACTGCACAGTACAAACCCTTCCCTAGTAACACCTTCTTCTAGGTGCAAACCAACCCTCGGGTTGTTGACCCTAAGAAGAAGATGTATAATATACGAATTATAATAAGCATTTTTTTATATAATTACAACAGTCACAAGTGTCAGAGAATACTTAATATGGTGTTATCCGTAAAGTCAGACAAATTCATAGGCTGTGTAAATTTTAACTCGTAGATACCATCAGTGGAGTAATTAAATACAAGTTATGTAAAAAAAAACTTTAATTTTAAATACTTGAATTAATACCGAAAAAATCGCACCCGATCAATGGTTGATTTTGATTGTTTTTAGCAAAATTTTGTGTATTTTTTTCACCGAAAAGCCTGAGCGACGGTAGACGTCAAAAATGACAAGTGATGGCGATAGCAATTTAAATCTGTTTAACCAAGGTACACAGTAGACATTAACTATTCATAAAACAGAGATATAGATAATTAACTAGATTGCTAAAAGTTGCATAGAAATTGAAAAAAAAAACTTTTTCTCGTGATTTCGAGAAGGTGAACGCGCCCTCTTCAACTCCTCCCCACCCCCGGATCCGTGTCTGAATCTCGACGTGTAACTTGCTTTTTTCTCTTTCCTTCCTTCTTTTTCATAATATTCTAATATTAAAACCAATAATTTATTTAACATAACGGTCGAGGTTTAATAATTTATCTTGAAATTTCAATAAAAAATAAATACATAAATATGCAATACAAAGTATCGCACCCGTACGTGGAGGAAAACATTAAAACCTCGCGAGAACGCACGGCTCCGCGGTGCTTCTGCGGCGTGCCGCAGCGGTTGCAATGCGTCATTGGACATTGAAATGCGAAATTTTGCATTTTCTCCTCGTCTCGGTTTTAATCGCATTATAAATTTAAAATCAAAAACGCACACTCACGTATGCGTATGAATATATAAATATATATGTATACGCGCGTGCATATACACCCGTATAATATATATACCCAAATATGTATAATAAATGCGCGCAGTGTGCGGAGCGCGACGTGCGCGGGCCGGCGGCGGCGTGTATGCTCGGCAAACTTGGTCAAACAGTAATCCGTTTAGCGAGTTTTATTGCGATCGCCCCGGCAGTAAAAGAGGAGAAAATAAAAGTTTATAAACTGTTTCGATAAATTTCAAGACGTGTGCAGCCACCGTCGCCGCGGCGGACGTCTCGTCGTATACGCGCACGTATATCATACGAGCTCTTGTCGCTTATTATTGCGTTACATTAACATAATATTATACAGACGTCTTTATGCGCGTACGTGCGCGTTGTACGAGCGAGTGCGATAAACGGAATTTCGTTTCGGATTATAATTTATGCGCGCGTTCGGCGAGACTGGACGACGACGACGACGACGACAACGACGACGACGACGACTACGACGACGACGACGACTACGACGACGAGACGAAAACAATAAAACGTTTATTAACAACTCGACAGCAACGTATTTTTTAACATTTTTTTTTTTTTACGAAAACTTCAATCGCCTGCCGTGATATCTTATTTGGGATCTTGCCAAAACTTCGATCGCCCGCCATGAGATTCCATAAGGTATCTCAGATGGCAATTTTTTTTTTTTAACGAAGTCCCTTAAAAGGTTATTTTTATGATAATCAAAAAATCTACGCACAGTCCCACGAGATCCAATACGAGATCTCAATTCCTAAAAATCCAAAGCCCCGTGTAAACACTTTAATATATGTCACTAAAATAATTGTAAAGTATCAAAATCAAAATAACAAAATAAAACACCGTGTCATTTTTCAAAAGTTTGCCTTGGAACTCATGGCTAGGAAGAAAATGTTTGTGAGATTCCAAATCCGAGTCGTTAAAAGTCACACGCACTCGTCTGGTCCCGATCGCGTTTTAACGTCGACACCATGACGTACGACCACGTATGATCCGCGCGCAGTGCCGTGCGACGCCGAGGCATAGATAATCAAAAATGTGTTTTTATCACGCGTCGGCCACTGAATCACGCGCAACCCCGACAACGTTTGCCGAGATCGTTACAGAATCGTTTTCGTGCGCGGCAC
This sequence comes from Therioaphis trifolii, assembly GCA_027580255.1. NCBI lineage: Eukaryota > Metazoa > Arthropoda > Insecta > Hemiptera > Aphididae > Therioaphis > Therioaphis trifolii. The sequence goes on from CM050409.1 coordinate 18,766,377, forward strand.
GGCGAGTTCTCCTCTAGCGATCCACCCGAAGCGGTCGTATGAATAAAGTTTATTTTATTATTATTATTTTTTTTTTATTAGATTATTTTTCATGCGCCTCTGTGGCGCCGCCGCCAAAGCCGAGGGAGGTACACATTGTTTTTACGCCAACAACACTATATTATTATTATTGTACACGTATATAAACGCACACACCAGTACAGAGTGCTATTACCGTATATATATATATATAAACGTATGTGTATGACTTTATTTCCCTACAGATTTCAGGTTTGGCTCTTGTTTTTTTTTTTTTTTTTTTTTTTATCACCGGGGAAGAGAGAAAAATACGATGGGGTGAATACTTCCATTCATCAGCCAGACCGCTCCGGGGCTCGGGAGCGCACTCTCGCGTACATTTTCCTCGGGTCCGCCGTGAATATTGCATTATTTGGACAACGAGCCCACGTTTTCCCGTAGCCCAATTTCTGTTCGGCATAAATATTTATAAACACGACTCCGCGCGAGAACCGAATGTGCGTGTGTATGTTTGTGTGTGTGTGTGTGTGTGTGTGTGTTCGTGCGCGCGCATGTAGTCGTTGTACGCCATATAATAATATTGTGTGTAACAATAATGCCGGCGGCGGATTTCGCAGGACGATAATATTATTATTTTACATCACGTCGTGTTCTTCGTACGGAACGCCGAGGAAAACAAATCGAAAGTACCAAACGAATTTCGGACAAAATTACCCCCCCCCATCCCCCCGGGGTCGCGTTTTCCCCCACGACGTCGTTCTATTCTTTAGTACAGTGGTTTTCAACCGGTGTGCCGCGGCACACTGGTGTGCCGCAATAAATCTCTTAACAGTTTTATAATTTTGTATTTGCCTGCATTATTATCGATATTCGGTAAAAACCAAGGCTTTGCACCCGAATGGTTTTTTCGGGTTTTGGGTTTCGGGTTTTTGAATTTTAAATTGGGTTTTCAAACGGATGTATAAAGGTGTAGGATAATTCGGGTTTTGAGTCCCCACAAATAAATTCGTGTCATTGACCCATTTTTAGATTTAAAGTGGAGGGAAGAATTTTTTGGTTTTACAATGTTAATTTGTTTTTGTACACACTTTTTTCCGTAGTAGATTTGGTCCAAAAGATTTATCCAGTATCTCTATAGATTAGAAATTACCTTGAGATGATAATTTAAAGAGGTAATTTTTCTAATTTCTCAATAGCTTTTCCAACAATGAAGAAAAATTCTGGTTTTTTTTATGTTTCGGGTTAACTCGGGTGCAAAGCCTTGGTTAAAACTGATAAATACTAAACATAAAGGCTGAATCATTAATCGTAGATACATATAATAGTGTTCAATATTCAAGGGCGTCCCTGACCCTATTTTCAAGGAGGGGCGACTTTTAGACTTGTAATGTTGAGGAATAAAAATAAACAAAAATAATTTGACTATAATATTTAGGATTAAAAATAAATAAAAATTCTTTTGAATGAAGCACAAACTAATTAAAATTATTATTCTATAAAACAAATTCTTTGAATCGTTTGTGTTCTGCAAATCTATCTATTATTTTGCACGCATCTAGTGTACTACGTGAACTGTGAAGACGTATTCGTGTACTACAATAATATCATTACTATTTCGTGTTTAACAAAAAAAAAAAAAATTATCGAACGTTCAGTATTAGATAATGTGTATCTAAAAGTATCTATCGTTATAAAATCGATACGATACGACAGGGGCGGATTTAGGTATGTTGTGGCCCCTGGGCGGAATATATTGTGGGGCCCCCTACCTATCTAAGTGGCCAATAAACGTATACATTTTTTCGATTTTAAACAATTTTAATCAGGAAAGGTAAATTTGAAGAGATAGGTATAGTATACTATGTATATATGAAAAAAATATTAATTGTAATATTTATTATTTTAACTACCTAACCTGCATATATTTTATTATTATATGCTATGAAATATAAAAAATATAAAAATATAAAACACATTTATTATTAAAAGTAATATTTATTCTTTGTATAGTAATTGTAAAACTTTGAACTAACCTCAGAAGAAGAAGTTGTGTTAGGCTGTGTCATGAAAAACTGTCATTCGCCTAGTTTTTGAAATTATTTCCGTATTTTTTTTATATTTTTCTTTTGCAAATTTTCGTTTATCTGCACCACTCATATAAACTCGCTTTAATTTATGACTATCTTCTTCCATTTTTAAATTTTAACACTATTGACTGGTTAATATAACTTATAAGAAACAAATAAAGTCAGCTGTAGCTATTGTCTATACTCTATTGTGTAAGCAACTGTTGTTAACTGACGTCTGACATGCAATAAGTGCAACGAACAAATAACGATAATTTATCTACCGCCAGATAGTCTGTAATGTGTATTTTATATTTCCGAAAACTAATCTCATAATTCTGACGATGAATTACCTATATTCTTGTTAACCATCATGTTTTCTACGACATTTGATATATCATTCAGACCCACATGTGTATATTTAGAATCAAATTTACTAATAATATTATTACAATCGATGGTGCACAGTGCACACCGATCGCGGACGGCATAAACTATCTTATCTAGATTTTTAGACCGTTCATTGTCAGTAAACGTAAATACATCTATTATTAGTTAGTAAAATAAAAATGTTTAAATTTCCAAAAAAAGTTCAACATTATTTAATTAAATATGTGTAAATATAAATAAATTTTTTTTCTGTATCCTAATTTAAATATCATAAAATTGTGGGGGCCCCGAATTTGTGGGGGCCCCTGGGCTGCAGCCCACTCAGCCCTCCCCTAAATCCGGCCCTGCGATACGAGCTGGGTAAATTCCGAGCGCTTCTATCAATATATTACACACCTATATCAAAATCTATGACTTTAAATAATTTCATAATTTTTTTCTAGTGATTATTATAATATAATACAGATGATGTAAAAAAAAGTAAAAAAAAAAAATTGAAAAGGCCCAGGGGGGGGGCGATCGCCCCATCGCCCCCCACCCCAGAAATACGCCCTTGTCAATATTAGTATGCCCGTCGCAGCCGTCTCTATCGTTTTACGTCTCGTCGCAGAACGTTTAATTATCTTACATAGTGTTTATTATATTATGCTATTATATGGATTGGTGTGCCGCGAAAATTGTTTATAAGATAAAGTGTGCCGAATTGTTAAAAAGGTTGAAAACCACTGCTTTAGTACGTTTACGACGGTGGATATATATTGGGGGAAGGAGTAACCCAAGTACGATTATGAATAATTATCAATCGACGGACTATACAGCATACACGCGTCCGAGCAAAGACCGTGTTTCAATCCATAACGAGACACGTATATATAAATATATTCTCTCGTACGCCACTTCTGCGTACGGATCGCGGAGAACGCACCGAGTAAGATGTCGCGAATCGCGAATCGCGTGTGCCAACTCGCTGTAACCAGTGGCGTCATTTAAGTTTTTTCTAGACTAGGGCAACCATTTACTGATAAGCCGACTGAACTTTTATTTTTGCCAACTAAAATGTGTTATATAACAATTCAATTATGTTCATAAGAGGTGAACAAGTATTATTCATAATCTTCATTCGTATTCGTCATGATAATATGACGACTCCGATTATTCGGCTGCACTAAAAGAGATTGAATAATATTTATTATTTAATCAATGTTTGTTTATACATATTGGTAATAATATGAAAATATCTTTTCTTATGGATGGCATTGTAACGACTATAATATTTATAGACTAAACTAGTCCACTAAGGTATTAGTCTAAAAATAATGACGTTTTGTACTTAGTACAGTGTACCGATTTAGCATTTGGGTACGTTACTATGTGCAGAGCGCCCGTCTCCCGTTATCTCAATTTTATCATTTAAATATAGACAATAATATAGTCAATAATTTTATTCATAATTTATTTTCTTCAGGTTTAATGGTTTAATTATTATCATTATTGTTGTCAACGGGCTCCTAACTGGCGGTTGGCCCAGAAAGACGGCAACACGGTGCCCAAACTACCCAGAGAAAAGATTTATAAATACGGGTGACCAATAATATGAAAAATATATAACGAATTTGGTTTGTCTGCCAATCGGTCAGAACTACAATTCAGACACATAAATAATAATGTACAAAATTGAGACGGGCGCCCAAAAGGGGGGGGGGGGTAAAATGCTAATATTAATAATAAAAAAAGGTACATAAAGCCGTTTGGGCAATTATAAAATATATATACAATAATAATAAAACCTGGACGGCGACAGCGGACAGATGATGACGACAGCACGAAATCCAACGGCGGCGGCGAGAACAGCACACAACACCATCAACTCCTACGACCAATAATTATCGTTATAATAAAAAAAGGAACGCTCGGTAAACGGCACACGCCAAACACGCCAACGACGGACGGTGGCTGGAACAAAAACGCAAAAGCCGACTCGTCGTGGACCGTGGTACCGGTTGCGGCGATCGGCCGAGGTTTATGGTCGTGGATGCCGAGGGAGGGGGCCGCTGAAACGTCTCGAAAGTTCGCGACGTTCATGGCAGAACCAATAACGGTGGCGCGAAGTTTTCTATTTAAAAGTCGCCAAGGAGGCAAGTTTCGAACAATTATTATTATTATTATATTCTTTGTATATTTTATATTTTTCATGTGTACCAACTTGAGAGACTGATCAGGTAAACACTAGACTGTGGCAAATGTATGAGTTGCCCCACCCCAAATGACGCCACTGGCTGTAACGTGTACGGTTTCTATCATACGTCATATCGCAACGACGTACCTATCTCGTAATAATTATTTTATCCGTCGTCCCGCGGATTGTTTACGGTATGAAATATTTAATGTCGGCGCAACGTATCGTATTGATTTTCTTCGACGTTATTAATATTGTTTATTTTTTCTACTACACAATTCCGAACGCACTTCTGCACGTTCGGTATCGATGTACTATTATTATTATTTTCCAATTCGACTGCAGGCATTTCATTATTAGTCGGCGAATCGTGCGCAAACATTTATGCACATATGAATCAAAGTTTTTTCGAGTAAATATTTTCTTCATTCGATACGAGTAAAAACTCCATACCTCTCATCCCCAAGCGCCTTCCATATTCACCTGTGTACATATTATATCATACGAAAATGATCAAATGTTTCGTCGGGATTTATTCGTAAATCACTCGACTGCGTACATTTTTACCGATCGATTTTCACCGTGAATTCAACGGATCAATCGACTCCCCCGATGAAAAAGGAAGTAACTCGAATTTTATCATTTTTCAGTACAGCTATATTATAAGGTTTAAATATCGGTTTTTAACTGTTTCATATCACATTTTTATATGAACTTTGGTTGTTTGATTGAATATAATATTATCACCATAATTTTTTGTTTTTTAACTTCCACAGTATGATGAAAAATAAACTTAAATTACTTCTTTTTTCACGGGGAAAAAAGTTATTCGGAGAAGTAACTCGAGTCACTTCTTTTTTCTTGGGAAAAATAATTTATTATAAAGAAGTAACTCGAGTTACTTCCTTAATCTTGGGTAAATATAGATCAGTAATTAACAAATAATTTAATTAAAATATCATCAGTTATAATTTATTACTACTATGCACTGGAATTACATGTTATTTTTTCAGTCCGGTGTTTATAAAATAGGTAATAATAATAATATTAATATGTATTATAAAATCGAACAACTTACTTTTTTGTTGGCCATGATTGATAATAAAAAACACTATAATAATAATTATTAATATCATTAATTGTATTAATAATATTATTACTGACGTCTGACACTAAACATTCAAGTTTATTGAGTTTATGTATGTATATCATTATGCATGCTATCATTAAACACTATAATTATAGTAATAATTAAAATAAACAATAAATTATTGTTGTATTTCAAAATACAAAAATGAGTTACTTCCTTTATCTCGGGGAATGTTGATTTAAAAATAGAAGTAACTTAAGATACGTCTTTCTTCGCCGGAAACTTTATCACGAGAGATTATTAATATATTTTAATCATAGACATAATAGAATTCTATTATGTCTATGATTTTAATATTACGATTTCTAACCTCTTTGGAGTAGTAAAGTTACTGCCGTTTTCGCGGGAGGTACAGAACCATAGACATAATAGAATCTATTAATTATGTCTATGTACAGAACATATTCCTTTATCACATTTCAACAAAAAGTGAAAAATGATAAAATTCGAGTTGCTTCCCTTTTCTTTGGAGGAGTCGAAATGTCGACCGCGATTATAGTAGATTAATAGTAACGGACTAATGTCGACCGCGTAGTCTCGTCCAGCGTCGTCTGTATAATAACTCTGCTCGTCGAAAACGTAATATGACGTAATCAATACGTCACCATTACCTAGTCGGGTACCTCGGTTCGCGGGCATCCCACGCGAAACGTATTGCAAATAAACATCGAGCCATTTCGGAAAACTCTGCGCCCGCTCGAATTCGCGCTATTCGGGCGTACACGGGGGGAAGGGGGGTCCGCTATACATTTCACGCCAATTGAAACGCGTCAAAGTCCAGATGGCCGGTTGTACGGTGATTTGCATAAATCCACGTAACTCCGCGAAGCCCCGCGGCAACGCGAAACGGAGAGAACCATACTCGACGATATTCCATAACGACATAAGAAAATCATTAAAATGTGTTGTACCCGGACGTCAACTGAAATCCACTATTTCGTATACCTATCGTGTACGCGCCAGTGACGGTCGTAACCGAATTTTGAAGGGGGGAGATATCAAACCAATGAGGGTTTTTACTCCCTGCCCCGAGATTTATTATCCTTGTCGGGATTTACTTACTCTAATTACTTACCCAAACCAATACGGAAAATATGCGATTTTTGGCAGTTTTAATGAAAAAAATTATCCTTTATCTCTTTCGTTGAATATTGGTGAGTATACTCTAAATCAAATCCTCCACCATTTGTACCTCTGGTTTAATCATTGGTATTTTATTTTTAAATTATTATTTACATGTACATACAGTAAAAATACCAATGAAACTATCATATAACATATTATGATATAACAATACATTTTGGTTATTTCAAATATGTATTAAAAATAAAAAATTTCTAAAATCTGAACATAAAAACAATTTGGAAGGTATTAAAATAAATAAATAAATAAATAAATTTTGAATGCAATAACGTGTGCATTGAAAGTAGATATTTACATAAACGAGTTATAATATTTGTTTAAATCAATGGTATTAAATACGAGTGTTTAAGTGAATTTTGAAAAATAAAAAATTAGTTGTAAAAATAGTAATCTCATAAAAAAGCAGAATATAGACCACTTTTATAAAATTAACAATAATTATGGAATAAAAGTAATATCGTGGTTTTTCATTTTCGAAAAACTTTCAATTACATTACCACTATCGATAAATCATAAGTTCTAAATACTTATATGAAACAACGAAATTCCAAGGAAGAGAACGTGAACCACCTATCACGTTCCTTCTTATAACCGCCACTGATAAGTACAGTATAAAATTATGTAAATAAAACTAAACGTTAACAATAGTTGTCCTCTACACTACAATGATTTAAATTTTGTAAAATTGTATCCTTATTTCATTACGAAAGAATTTTTTTCTAGATCATTTTTATGTAAGTTAATGTGTGTATGAGAGAAAGAGAGAGAGACTATGTGCTAGTATTTACACACGTTTAGGTCCAGTGTGAACTATAAATTAGTTCAAAACGGTAATAGAACGTTATTATGTCTGTGTCCATAGATCATTATGCTGATTAATCAACTATACATATGTAAATCGTTGGCGATCGATAGTTATTATTGTCGTAACCCGTTTAGTGAAGCATGTGTGTAAGTATATATATATATATATATATATATATATATACGTACAATGGCCACTATTGTTTTCAGGAGAGAACACACGCGTGAACCGATGTATCGCCATATTGTTTTCCAGTAACATACGATTTTGCGGATGCAGCAGCGCAATGTCTGATTAGGAATAATAATAATTATCTGAAACTTTGCTGACGGCGCCAATGTCACTTACGTGCAGTCGACCGCAACGTAATGGAAGACATAATATAGAAACAATTAAATCAAATATTATAATCGGAAACGCTCAATGCCATTGTAGACACTGAATGAAGCCAAGGATCAATTGGTTTCACAATGTTGTTGATTTTTTTAATTTGCTCGGAGGCATTTCTTTTGGGAATATATAGTGTCCGAAAGTGATTTTCAGCTAATCTAAAAATTAGCTACTTTATCTAATTGGTAGTTATTGTATTAGGTGCTAGAAAAAAAAAAAAAATGATTCTCTATTCTTCAAAAGTTTTTCCAGTAATTTGATCAGCGTGATGGTTATTACTATTCTAATGAAAAAAGCAAAACACGAATAACAATTATGTATTCTCAACAGATTTAGTTTTAATTTTCGTTTCCGAAAACTAATAAAATTAAACGAGTAATAAAGTCTGTTCGTCTTTTTAAAAATAGACTTATCATTTTACAATACTGATAGGTACAGTATTATGTTCGCATATTCTCTCATTTCATTATGGCCAACGACACAATATGAACTACCCTATTGCGACGGTTGTTAATATACAATTTCCATTTCAATGTACAACAATATTAGATATTAACTTGTACCGACTACCCGGGGAACAATTTCTATTCGGTTTGCGATATCAATGGCTCGAGGAGCGCGGTTCACGCATACCTACGTATATATATATATATATTTAATACAGACAGCGGCGGTATACATTGTGCTTTTACACCGTGAAAGCCGATCGCTCCGCCGTCGAGTTATTTAGACATTCCTGTAATTTGTGCAAATGAGAACTGTTCTCCCGCGTCGTACTTCAATAATTGTGCGTTATTGTATTTTCGAAGGTGCTGCCGTACGCGATCCGTGCGAGGAGAAGATGTCGAAATAGACGATCGATCGCGTTTATCGTCTTGGCTGACACGCGCGCGTCTGCACCCGGACCACCGTAGAGTGATAAAAAAAAAGGCCGGCGTGAAGGCGTACGTACTATACGGTGACACGGGGACGACGGTCTGGAGCGCCGTTCCCGCAGCGAAACGCCGCGATATAATTTGAAAAGTTTTCTTTTCGGATATCCGATTCCAGGTATCCGTTTTCTTTTGTTTAACGAACAAAAACACCTATCTGTTACATTATTAAGTCACGTGTGTGTGTGTGTGTGTGCCGTCTCGAGAAACAGGATAAAGTTTGAAACGATTTTTCTTCTCACTTTCTTTCGAAAGGGGTTTGAAAGGGGCACCAATTATTTAGACGACTCGACAACGGTCTTGAGAGCCACGCCGAAACCCCGCGTGTCCATTCGCACGCACCTTTCGTACGTCGACTATGACGGCTTAATGTGTATCACGCGTTAACGTTTAGTCAGAGTCACACACGAGCACCGTGATCCAACGGTCCGCTCTTCTTTTGCGTTCGCAACGCAAGACCGACGTGCCGCATAGAAGGTCACTGACAGACGAAAACGTTTTCCGGTCGAGATTGATTGTTGTCGGCACGCCGAAATCACACGGTCACGAGTTCACAAGCGAAGTGTTTACGTTGTGATAAAACTATAAATAAATATATAAATATATGTATTTTTTAATTCGCGTTTTTAGTTCGCCGAAAACGCACTACGATCGAGTGACAACGTCGGCATTCAAACGTATTTCGGTTCGTTGGTTTACATTCGATTCCCGTGACACAAGTGTTTGTATTGTACACTCTACTGTAACGGAATCATACTCGACATTTGAGTCGACCAACATATAGTGGCTGTGTGCGCTACTCTCCAAAAACACTCGTAAAGCCGCATTTCGTTCACGCTGTATATAAAAATACCGGGACGCCTGCCAGGCCGTGTAACTTTCTCGGAATTTTCGTTCCCCCAATCGATAATACGCACGACGTAACACCCTAAGTGCTGGAAATTGTGGCACTACGTTACATATCTACAAATATAAATATATAGTACACACGCACTTCAGTCGGTCGCGCTGAAAACTGCACTCAAAACAGTCAAAACTGTTGAGTTCTTTAGAGAAAATACCCTGCACTCGTATGTGTTATCCAATAACTGAAATACGGTTTGTGAGAAAGCGATATGCGCAAACAATATTTCATACAATCCGCCAGGGCGTCTCGTCTAGAACCGTCGCCGTTATTCTAAAAACCCCAAATAAAACGAAATGCCGGAAGTCCATAAATTATATCACCACCGAACGTTTGCGTTTTTATCAGCGATTCGAACCATATAAATTTACGATAACCCTTATACAACACTTAAAGATCAAATGCACGTAAATCACGTGATAATGTATCCGTGATTTCAAGTGTTTTTACTTTGGCATTAGGTACTGTTTTATTATTGAATAACATAAAATATTTTTTTTTTTTTTTTTTTTTTTACATTGACGATATTTTCACTTTCTCTCACTTTTTAATCTAAACCATGCTTTCCGCCGTAACGGTGTATTCATAAAGTTTTACGCGTTTACATTGTTATATTATTCGCGAGAATTTCAAGTCGTCTACGATAATTATTACCAATTCGAATGTGCATGGGAACGTAAATCGAAAACGGACCCGAACATACGTAACTAGTTACCCGTTACGAGGTCAATGTATTTTTTTTTTCATTCGCAAACCCCAACTATACAATATCACGTATTATTATTATAAAATATATGTATATACATCAATATACAGATATCATGACCTTAGGGGTTCTATATTAAGTCTCCGAAAAAATGGCTTGAAGCCTCGTTCAAAATGTATTGTTAGTAAAATTAATAAATGCATTTTTTTGGCATTTCACGAACATTGTCAAATATTTGTCGAAAAATGAAATTATCAAAGCGTTAAATTCATATTTGTTTCATTATTACTCCTAAACTCGTAAATGATATTTGCTTTACCGTATACAGGCACTTGTTTTTTTTTTTTTTTTTTTTACTGTTTATAGTCACTGCACAATTTGATCGGCCTCTGTCGATTGTTTGTTGAATTCGATTACAAAAAGAGCCTATACTCAACAAAGGGTATCCAATTACAATCGTTCGATTGTATATGATTTGAGTATTTCACTAAATTAGTACTCGTCCTGTACAAAAACTATGAGTGTACTCCGAGTACACGCGTTGAACAATGTACGAACAGAGGCGATGTGACGCGCGTGAAATATTTTTGCACGACGTTGAAAATGTGACAAAAGACCAACGACGACCACACGGGCAAAGAATGATTCTCTGGCCACGTATTCATAACGAAATGTGAAAAATAAATTAAAGGAAGACGCGTCGTACACGGGTTTGTATATTATTATGCGGGTTCTGAATCCTAACGATTCCGTCTGGTCACCTGAGGACACACGGTCATTATAGGCACAGGGTCGTCGTTATAATATTATTATTATACGTTGACACCGACTCGGCGGACTAGCCGAAGTACGCGAACGGGTCGCGATCGAGATGTACTCGTTAAGTGACTTTGTCGCTGTTGCTAGCGAGTCTCTTGGGAAAAGTCTTCGGTTCGTGGCCATTATGTCATTCTCAGTGAGCGTGTGTACTCATGTGTATGAACGCATATATGTGTACAAACACATGTGTGTGTGTATGTGTGTGTGTGTGTGTATGTGTGTGTATGTGTGTGTGTGTGTGTGTTTGTGTGTGTTTGAGTTCGGACATGACAACTCAGGACCATATTAAATACAGCAGGTATGCATAACATTATGACGTGTACATTTGGACCCAACGGACACGGGTTGAACCCTGTTTCATCCCGTGGTCCCTTCACATGGGCCCCTCATCCGATGGATCACATACAAACACACACACACACACACACACACACACACACATATGGATCCAGACACACGGTGCTGTGCAAATATTTGCCCCTGTGTCTTTGATATACATAGCGTGTGCGTAATTCAATTTGCCGCACACTTGAATCGGGCAATTATGTAAAATGGTAAATTACCACTGGGACGCAGTTGGATAGCGGTCCGGTGTCGGGTGAGTGAGTATGTGAGTGTGTGTGTGTGTGTGTGTGTGTGCGTGTGAATATAATATATTGTATACGTGTGTATGTGTGTAACTCTCTCTCGGTCAAAGGCAATAAACAATGACCGCCGCCACAGGTTCCCCCGTGTGTACTACGAGGGGTGACGTATTAATCAATCGCCACGGCGAGAACCCTGCAGCTTCTGCCACACATTCTCCATCGACTGTTATTATTAATATTATTGTTATTATTAAATATCGTTTTTATTGTTATACACGGGCACACGGGAAAACACGCGTACGTCCGCACACGCGTTTGTTCGAAACACGCGTGTGAACCGACACCGACCGGCAGAAATTTCCCTTTTTCCCTTTATTCTCTTTTTCCGTCCGTTATTTCGAGCGAATTTTTCGAAAAATAAAATACGGGCACGGCGCACACACACAACGTATATACATTCATACATATATACAAGTATATATACCTTCACAACATATTATTATCCTCCGGCGTAACTATTTCGTATTTGTTCGCCTGCACATCGAAAACGTTTGTAAACGACCCAGTTTTTGTTTTTTTTTTTTTTTGTTTCCCGCACACGCTACCGATCCGTACTCGATATCGTCTCCACGCGTACAACAAGCGCGGTTTCGCATCCACGTCGTCCGTTTTGTTTACGGACACACGCGCGCCGACCGTGTCGTTTGACCGTTTCGTATAGCGGAGAAAAGTTCGTGAATTAATTTGCCGATTATCCGCGTACCCGCCTTACGCGCGCGTACGCCAACATGCACGTGCACGTCCGGATTTTGGTATACGCGCTGTCGTTTTAAACTTGACGTTTGATCGGAAAAAAAATCGAACTCGTCGCCGAGCGGACCGTCGCGCGAGATCCTATAACTCAATCGATTCGTTAAAAAACAGACGACGAAACGCGTTATCAATGTTTTTTTTTTTTTTTTTGTATCGTATTTATATCTTCACGCCTCAGCGTCGAGACGAAAATAACAGCAAAACGTATTTGCGGAACCACACGTTTCGTTCGCGAGAAAATCGTGCGCACGATTTTCACCAGACGTGTAAATTCTCATCGCGCGACCAATGGCGTAGGTCAAACGACGGCATATTTATTTCGAGTTCCTACTCGAATGTCGGAAACGAGAAAAGGAAAAAAACGCGTTTAGAAATTGTATTTTCTTTCTCTCGTTCGCGAAACAAACGCACGCTCTCATTTCGTCTCGCGACGAGATATTATTGTAATCTAATTTGCGATCACGAGCAGAGGAATTTAAATTCTGTTCACTGTTCGCTGTCGCATGACGTTATTGTGTATTATTGGCAGTGTTATGTATTTTGATATTGTGCGGAGTACACCGGGTTAACTTCGTTTCGCCGTGACACCGCCACAGTTAAGTCGCATCAATTCCGCCGTATATGTTTGACAAGAAATCAATATGTTAACGTCGTTTCCGACTGCTTCTTAAGGTAGCGGCCCGAAATCATGCAAATACCATGTCATTCATTTCGATTGTATATTATTTCCTTTTCGTTGCGATTTGAGAGTTTCATTTGTTCGTGCAGGCTTTTAAGTTTGATAAAATACAACGTTTATTACGCGTGTACACAAGTAAATTTATATATATATATATATACTTGTGTGTGTGTGTGTATAATGAATAGGGCTAGAATTTCGACACAATTACATCTTTTTGTAGTGTTAAAAGTAAGTTCGTAAATAAAAAATGTGTTTTGACTTTTTGGTGATACTGATTATTTTAATATAATTTTTATTTTACAATTTTTGACAAATTTAACTTTTAAATGTGTTTTGAAGACATTTTTTATGATTTAATGGTATTTTCTTAGTTTTTAGAGTATTTATCAAAATTTTTTTACACAGTGACCGAGAAGAATTAAACTTGTAATATAGTTTAAACATTATTTTTTTAATTTTGACGCTATCAATAATTTGACAAATATTTTTGAAGGGAACTTTTCGAGATTTTTTAGAGCATCAAAATCCCAGCCCTTACCATCAGTAAATACATTCTGTACAAGGGGTCATTTTGTGTTCCGGTCAGTGACATTTTCCTGTCAAATTTTAGGAAACTCTTTAGAATTAAAATAGCATTAAAATTTAAGACTACAGTTTTATGAAAAAAAAATATTTTACCATTATTCTCTTAGGTATTGGATGTTTTGAAGATTTATAAATTCCTTAAATTAAAATCACTATACGTATTACCTATTTGTGATTTATTATTCTGATGGATTATATTTTTTTCGAACATCTTCATATTTAGATTTTTTTTTCAAGAAATTTTAAAAGGTGAAATAAATATTTAAAATTTAGAGGAGAAAAGTAAAAAAGCAAACGTACACCAAAAAAATGAACTACCTAACTATTCCTCTACTTTTAACACCAAATGCTCGCATCTAATAAACGGTTTGTCTAATAATAATTCAAATGTAAGCGTACATATATATTTTCAAACGAAAACCAATTTTTGTTTTTAAAATTCTTTTCGTTTCAAATAATGATAGTGACCGTTTAAGAAAATCAAAAACTTAAAAAATCACGTCATAAATAAAATAGTTTACTTTTCACCTGGTATCGAACAGTTTTGGAATATTGTTATTTTAAATTTGCACTGTAAAACTTTCAAAAAAGTAATAATCATCAACAGAAAATTACACAGACGCACAGTGTATAATATGATTTAATCGATCAATCGTAAATTAAGGTAAGCAAATAGCAATACGTGTGGTGTACATTGAGCGAGCTCCGTTTTCATTGCGCCGTTATGACGACGGTGGCTCTCGTATCGTAATGGCGTGCCATTACAAACACGAGAATTCGAGAAAAGACGTTTTTGACGCGTACAACGACGAATTCGCTTTTTGTTTCGAGTTCTCCGCGCGTATCGTACCTGCGGTCGTCACGTAACAGCCGTCCGTTAAACGCACAGCGTTTCAATATTTTTCGAATCGGTTCGATACACGCGCACGCGTCATTATTTCGTACTCAAACGTGTACGCGCGTACGTATAAATGTTCGTCGAAAGACACACGTCAACCTCCGCGCATTCATCATGTACACGCGGTCGCATACGGTCGTGTCCGAATGAAAAACATTTTCGGTAAAAACGAAAAAAAAAAAAAAAAAAAAATCACGAGTTCGTATTTCTAACGTGCGCGTACCGAGTATAGGTGCGTATATGGGGATTCGTGGTCTGCAGATCTCCGCAGTCGTCTATCGGGACTACGGTATAACCACAGATATATAAAACAACTAGATAGCCGACTCAGTGATAAAGTCTCATAAGACCTATGAAGTCTGAGAGCCATATGCGAACAGGGCAAATGCGATTGATTAATCCATGAAATATTTAATTACTCCATGATTTTTTTAAAAACAATTTAATAACCTAACTAATAATAAGTTTACATAAGATATAACAATGTATAACTTACGAAAAAAAATAAACTTTGCTTCCTTTCAGTCTCCTATTGACACAACCAGACACAGAACAAGAAACCACCATGATATTGAATTACTTGAATTGCACTTTATAGTTCATAGTTTATAAATTATAATCGAAAAATTGTGTTTCAATCCGAATCCATATAGAAAGATAACAGATATATAAAACAACATTTTTATATATCTGTGGTTTCAATCGCCGAAAAATTATATTTCATGGAATAATATAAAATGTCATGGATTAATCAATCATATTTTGCCCTGTTCGCATATGGATTCTAGACTTCAATTTTATTCGTTGAGTCGGCTATCTAGTTGTTTTATATATCTGTGGGTGTAACGGATTCGCGACCACGGACGAGGAATTTCGTTTCGGTAGTTTTCTAGTTTTCCTTTGTCCCCCCCTTGCCCCGGTCGTCCGGCGCCGCGTGATTAATAATAAGAATCGCTCGGGATAGAGTGGGAAAACACGAAACGCTACATCGTCGTCGTCGCGAGAAATGTTTACGACAAACAAAATAAAAGTTCCCTCGTCATCGGTGTACGTATATACGTATATAATATAGCGTCGACTATCCACGTCGAATCCGCCGCCAAAAACTTTTACGGAACGCTGAAATATTTAAATGCGTATTCCTTGACGACGAAAATCGAGGGGAAAAAATTATAAATTTAATATCGCGTTGTCTTTCGCGCGTCAGGTTCCTTTACCGTGAAGCGCACGTGCTGCCGCACAATATTAGTTATTATTATTAATACCTGATTTGAACGCGGCGCGATTATACACGAGTGCCGCGAATTTTTCCGATTTATTAGGGCGCGCGTGCGTAGGAAACGTCCGTCGAGTAAAAACCGGTACGCGGATGGTACGATTAAAGTGCACCGGCCGCCATAACGCCGACGGTTAGATTAAAAAAACGGTCGTGTCCCGATCCGCCGAAATCCCATTTCGCCGAAAATTTCGTTCCATTTTGCCGACGTTCCATTTCACCGAGCTCATTGCATCGGTATGCTTGAACACTTATCTTGGATCTTCCCTCCAAGTCACTATGTTTACAATACTTTACTATACACTGTATAAAGTCGATAAAACCGATAGTATGTGGGAAACTTTAAATAATCTCACCAAAGGCATAATTATTATCATCTTTATCTTACTACCGATAATCTATATATTATATATAAGCTTAAATAGCGATGGAAATATTATGAAACGACGCGACGGCCGTTCAAATTGTAGAAAGAAAAGAACACGCTAAAATTGAGGATGACATGAAACTTATCCATCGTGGAAAAAAGTTTATAAAGAGTATATAAAACTCGAAGAGAGAATATCTATTTTAAAAGACAGAGTCACAAGACGTAACCAGTTAGAATGGATTGAATGTTTAGATAATATTAGCTATTTTATCAAGCATAATGATTAATAATTTTTTATATTGTATATTTTATTTTTAGATTGATATTGTATAACCCTTTTTAATGACTTCGCAACTAAAAAAATATATGTTGCATTTATATTATATATAAAACAAGTTTATAATAATATAATAACCACTAACTTTTGTTAATTTGCCATAATCACTTGTAATTAATATTGTAATGTTATCTTATCATTTATTTTCCTTAACTTTCGTCACAAATCTAATATATAATATGATATAGATAGCTCTCTGGGATTTTCGTCAAGTCGACGAGTTCGGTATTGTTATATGAGCGAGTTTTATTGTAGCCGTTTTATTATTATTTTAAAATTAATATTGATAAAGGTATCCGCTATTTGAAGGTCTCCCATTGAAAAGTAGGGAAAACCCGCTACAGAGAGGTTTCGTTATTGTGAGGTGTCTGTCAAGTAAAATTTAACTTTACATATAAATATAAAAAAAAAAAATTTGGCGAAATGGAACGACGAAAAAAAAAAACAAAAAAAAGCCGGTAAGACAATGGTGGTGGAAGTTCGTCCATCGTCGCTCCGCTCCTCGGACAAGATTATGGTGATGAGTAGAGATACAGGAGTTGGGTGGGATACACGAGATGTATTGATAGATTAGGCATTATAGGATAGATTAGGACATTATTTTATATTATAAAAAAAAAACGATTCTGAACGAAGATGAATTGTCAGTGAATAATATGTTTATAGTAAATCGCTTGAATTTTTGTAAAAATTACAGTTTCAGACGCCCGTTAAAATTTTTTCATTGAACCGATCGTGAGATTTTTTATACTTTTTGCAAGCAAAACTTATGAACAACCTTGTAATACATTTTCATTTCTTAACTTTGAGTAGAACATTTTTTATACATTTTCAACTACGACATAATTTGTGATTTCGACAAATTTTGTCGATTTTTGAACTTCAACTGCTTATAAAAAAAAATTGTGCCTATGTATTTTTATAATTTTTGAATGGGAGTTAGAACAACTTATGTGGACCCTTCTATTAAATTTTCAAGTATTTCGTCCGAGCTACATTTTTTTTATCAACATTTATAAAAAAAAAAATTAAAAAAATCGAATATTTCAAATGCCTATAAATTGATTAAAAATGAGTGAAATCTTTTGAAAATAAAATTATATAAAGAAAATGCCAATATAAACAACTGATAAAATTTTCAAGTTTCTACAACTTATACTTTTTGAAAAAAAAACAAATAGCAAAAATCGTTTGAGGCTAAACCGTTGTTTAACGTGTTTTTGTAAAAATTTAAATTTCAAACACTCATAAAATTTTTTTGTCTGAATCCGGTAGAGTTTTTTTTGCAGATAATTGAAGAAAAACTAATGAAAAACCTTGTACCAAATTTTCAAAACTTAGTTATAAAAGAAAAAAATTTTACGATTTTTCAACAACAAAATTATTTGCAAATTTTCGCAATTTTTACATATTTCGTATAAATTGGAACTTTGAGCACTTATAAAAAAAAATTGTGACTTACGATTTTGGATTTTTTTTTATCAGTTATGGAACAACTTATAAGAAACCTTGTATTAAATTTTCAAGATTTTCTGGCAAAAAAAAAAAATTTTATCGTTATTTTAAAAAAAAATACTTAAAAAAATTGAAAATTTCAATTGTCTATAATTAGCTCAATAAAAGTCAAAATACTTTGAAAATTTAACGGTGTATAGAGAACGCTAATCTAAACATTTGGTGAAAATTTCAAGTATTTACATCGATTAGTTTTTGAGTTATAGCAAAATAAAAAATTTGATTTTGTCGAAAACTGGTTTTGCGTAAAATATACCGTTTTTCCCTCATTTTTTAAGGGTTTTTCCCGGCGCGTTAAAAAAATATTGAAAATTTTTAACTTTTGACCCCCCAAAGTACCAACTAGATTCACTTTCCTTTCAGAAAAGTTGCTATATAAGGCAATCGAAGCATTTTTACTGCCCCAAATCGTGTCGACAGACACAAAAATAAATAAAAAAAAAAAAAAAAAAAAAAAAACACACATCATTGTAAAATCAATACATTCTTCACTCCGTTCAGAATCTAATATCAATTCGGCGAAATGGGATTTCGGCGAATCGGGAACGGACCGGTCAAACACACTATATTTTCAACGTACTTTCTGTCCTCTAAAACTCTTGAAATCCGTACGCTCACAACGATTCGAAGGATCGTACACCCTGTACAATGCGTACTCAGCAATTCTCTGAAATGTCGCATTGGTTTTACATAATAAATATAGATATTCTGGTAATTTATGTAAGCTTACATTTCATTCCACCCGCACATAAAAAATACACGCGACGATGATATATTATTTGTGTTTTTTTTTTAATCACCGTTGAAAAATATCAAATCCCGGGGAATATAAATAGAATTGTTTCTATAGAATATATCAAATGCGCACCGTGTGATCCAATCACATTTCCACTTCTATAAATTTTAAATCTATTAGAAAGAAAATCAATTATTAAACTCAAAGTTTTTAAGGCTACAGGTCACAAAACAAACAGCAACTCAGCGTCAAGATATTACTTTTTCATACACAAAAGTTTTCCCGCGAGGATTATAATATCCTAACCTTATACGTAGTCCTGCGTAACAAAAACAATTCCCACCGGTGCCGGCGGCGTAAGGGCAAGGCAGATGAGGCGGTTCCCCCGGGCGTCGCGGCTAGTGCTTAAAATTAAAACAAAAACAAAAAGTTATAAGCTCAATATATCCCGACTGGTATAAAAAAGAAAAAACCAAAAAAAAAAAAAACAGCACTAAATATTGTTTTAATTGCCCGTCGAGATTTCGATATACCGTACCTGATATTTTATTTCGGCTATATTTTATACTATAATGAAGTATTGATAAATTAAACCCAGGAATTAAGCACGCTCGTATAATATACTCGTTCTTTTCCTGAAGTAACTATATTTTTAATGTTGAACTGAAGCTGTAAATTACTGTAAGTTATTACTTAAATGTGGTTTTAAAGGTAACCAAGTCTATTACGTCGGGTTGCGTTTTGTATGAATTATTATTATTGGACGCGCTTTAGATAAATCCATTAATTAACGTGGGGTAATCACGCGGAAATAGGCTGTTAGGTGATTACGTTGTATGCCTATCGATTTTTCTAAATAAATCACATAAATCTTTTGAATTTAAGTACGCAGCCGATTTATAGCAGTTTTCAGAAAAACAAAGACAAATAAAATGCTTTTTTATGATATTTTACACACTACATATTCGAACGGTCAAACTATTATTACCGTGAACGCGGGAATACTCACTATATTAAAACTTATCGCGATGAATAATGATTTGTTCAATGTTGTATGTCGAGTATGCGAAGAGTGAAAAGTTTAAAGACAACGGGTAGTTGAAAAAATGTTTTCATGACCCACAAAACGTTTTCTTGGTATTACACGGCGGTTTCAAAGAAGACAGAAAATACATTATACTTTATTGTTACGAGTTTTATGAAAAATTTCTTATTTTTTGTTTTGCAAATTGTGTTGTAATGACAGTCGCTTTCTGCGAGTTCTTTGTGCGTTCAAAAGTGTACTGTAAATTTCATTCCGAATACTTCTATTTCACTTCGAATATCCACTATCATCTACTCTCCAATGAATTTTTCCTCAGTGAAACTAATCTGAAAAGAATTTTTTGCATTTTACACGTAATCAAAAATCTCGTTTCATCAACGAGTGAATGCAGCACTCGTTAGATTTTAATCAGCTAATCGATATTATTTATTACACTGGAAGATTACGTAATGATACGATTTTTTACTACGATAATATAAATCTAATAATCAGCCAATATGGTTTACATTTAAAAGTACTATTCCCAAAAAGCGGGTACGGGTCGATTTTTTCCCATCATCCGGTCAAGATTGTATTTAAAAATTGAGATTTTCTCATGTTCAACAATGCTAGTAAGGTAAATATTTTCGGAGAAAACTGTGCATAACGTATCGTTACGGGCTGTATATTAATTTTACGAAACCGACAGTGTATACCTATATTAAAATGTATACTTAACTCCATTTTATTTAAACGTAACTTCCAGTTTTATCATAATATTGTATTATTTAACATTTTAACGGACAATGAGTTTATATTATAATCCGAAAACATTACATATTCAAACTAAAAATTTGCCAACGAAAATTATATTTTGAAATCACACGTACGTGACATTCTATGATATCAATTACCAATGACAATCCACAATATCGTTAAATCGTTTAATACTTGCCGTGACTAATTGAATAATTAAAATTTAAATCACCTGACATTTTTTTTTTAAATAAAAGTTTATGAAATAAATATCATTTCATACAAGTTTTAATTTGTTTAAGTACTGTTTTTTACATCATGAATAAATCATTAGATATGTAATAATAATCGTAAACAACTAACGGTAGCTTTTTAAAATAAACACTTTTATAAATAAACTCTAACTCTACTTTCATTCTTAATTTAAATGGCGTATTAATACATTAAATTATGCGAAAATCATGTCAACTAATTCATCGAATGAGGACCACGTACAAACATATTGAAACACGACGGACAACCTAACTGTAAAATAAAATCGGATTAATTAAACATTTCACTAACCTAAATAATTACGTAGAAAAACATTTTTTTATTCGTATCGTTTTACCGTAAATGGACATTAATCATTTTAAACAATCATTTATCAAAGTTGTGAAACGTATCATTTATACGCGCATTAATTTGGATTATTCGTCAAACGAGAATGGGACTTACAAATAAAATGTGTCATTTAAACATTTTTTTTTTTTTCACAAAAACCGTCGGATAAAATTCGATTAATAAATGAAAAGTAATAAAACATCTTGTGGTTCGGATCTATCGATCGCCGTTTTGACTTAGCACTAATAGAGTGCAATAAAAGTGTAATATCACAATACGATAGTCTGTTGATGATCAAAACAAATCCATTTGGCTACGACCCGAAGGCGGCGACTATACCTTCACGTCACCGCAGTAAATCGCAGAACAGCTGAGCGTATCGTCGTCGTCTTTCCTCGGGCTCTGATTTACATGCGCGAGCTGCAAAACTTAATAATAATACACGCGACACATGCCAACGCCGCGGCGGCGTGTCCGAACGGAATTTTCCGAAAATCCGTCACGTAGTTACCTGCCACCCGAAACAGCATAATAACGTTACGCCGATACGGACAACTGCTGGTACGTATCTCGTTTAATTCGTTTCGTTTTTCTCGGGCGGCCGAGATGGCATCATTACAGTCAGATTCGCAGGGGCGGACTGGTTAGGCGACAGGCCAGTCAGCGATTTTAATACTTCGGGCCATTTTTTACGGAAAATTAATAAACACAATAAAGTTTTTTTTTTTTTTTATCGAATTACTATTCAATTATGATGTTTGCTTATCAGTTATCACTCACAGTAATTGTTGATTATTTATTAGTAGTTATTACTTATTACCTTATATAAATATGATAATATTAAAAGACTGGCTACAAATGTTTGTGATTTTACTGTGCCACGGCCTAGCCCACGATTTTTTTCGGATAATGCACATTTTAAATTCCGTCATATTATTATTATTATTATAAGATACAGTTTTTGTCTGATTTTATATTTTATTTCTATAAATAATGCAGGGCAAAATTATATATTACGGCCGACAGGCCAGTCCGCGATCGCTGACCAGCGGACCGAGCCAGTCCGCAGCAGCAGATTCGTCAGATAATAAGAGCGATCGCGTGGATTTTTCGGCGCACGCCCGTTCTAAACGGCGGCGCAGTGGTTATTTTCACTTCTAGTTGATTTATTATTATTATTATATTTTTTTTTCTTATGTTTTTTCCAACATGACATCGCGTGGAGGACTTATAAATTTACCGCAGTCAAGAATTATTGGTGACACGCGCGGCAACGACAAACGTAAACGGTATATTTTTCCCTCGAAATCTCGTAAAAGAATCGCACGTCCGGGGCACGAAGCCGCGTGTGACCGGAATTTAATGAGCAAATCAACGATTCTGACGTCAAACTGGCGGCGGCGGCGGCGGCGGTGGCTACGACGAGGACGGCGACGACGGTCTGAGCAATGCTTCGAAACTTTTTGAAATATAATAATAATAAAATATCGATTTTTGTTTTCCTTCCGAATTGCCGCGGGAATTTTAGGCGTTGAGGGGGGGGGCACGTCGACACGCGGCGGTACATCCTGCACCGAAGTGTAAAATATTATACGAGACGGTCACATTAAATCAACACTTTCGCGAAGCCACGCCGGCGAACAAAAACAATCATAATTAATCACCGGGCATCGTTGTCGGCCATTAGAATAATTGCAATATTTTATCCACGTGCATCTTTTTTTTTTTTTGTTTTTTTTTATTATTATTTTTATTCGTCACGAACGGGCGGTGAGGGGGTATTCTTCAATTGCTCGGCACGCGTAAACGGAACAACGGCCGCGGGAACACGACGATCGCACGAACAACGCGACGGGGTCACACGGTACACGCCACGGAATAGTAATAATAATAATAGTAATAATAATATTAAACCGTAGTACCGTACACGAACATACATATATACAGGATGGTTCGGAATTTGTGCTACGGTGATTTTATCGTATAAATATTCAAAATAGGGGAAAATGTACGTGTGTGTGTGTGTGTGTGTGTGCTACGAACGTTTTTCAAATTACAAAAATCAAAAATGATTTTATAGTTTTATACGCTTTCACGACCCATTTACTGGGTGGTTTTTTGAATCATCTTTTGAAAATCGAATGGAAACATACACTTTTTGTACAGTAGGTAAACAATTGACGTGAAGATTTTTGTAAAACGCTTTGATTTTTAGATGTTAGAAATTATTAATTGTTGGAAAACTACGTCTGAGAGTGATTTGATATTATAAGAAATTACGTTGTGATCGCGTACGCCAAGTGACAAACGACATACCACACAACGCGCTTGTGGTCGTCATGCAAACTCTAAAATATTTAAATCACTCTCAAACAGGGAGTTTTGTATCAATAAATGTTTTTCAGAGATTAAAATGTATGGAAAAAATATATAACTTCACGTTGTGCTAACGAAAAAGTATAAATTCCCCTCCGATTTTCAAAGTTTGGTTCCCTAACGTATCCTGTATGAGTTGTAAAATTATTAAATCATTTAAGATTTCGTCGGGTTAAAAATGTCGATACCATGCATTTTTTTCTACTTTGAATATTTATACAAAATAAATACTGTGACACAAATGTTGAATCATCCTGTATATTATACTACAACAGTCGGAGGCGCATGGTCTCCTCCCTCGTCGTAAATAAGTAGGACTCTTCCGTGTCGTGTGAGGGGCGTGTGACGGCAAACGGGCAAGGTTAAAAAATGCATATATACACGTTCATGTGTGTGTGTGTGTGTGTGTGTGTGTGTGTGTGTGTGTGTGTGTGTGTGTGTGTGTGTGTGTGTGTGTGTGTGTGTGTGTATGTTTGCATTCCTCGGAAAACGTGACATTTGCGGTGTGCGTGTAATTACCGACCGTCGGGTAGAAGCTATATAGTATACGGTGTCATAGGGCGGTGGGCCGACCGGGATGGGCCGAGAAGTACGTAAAAAGAGACGTCCGACTTTTAACAACAACAAACAACAGCAGACTTCAGAAGTGGTGGAGCGGCAAAGGCCAAGAAAAATAATAATACAATGAGTATAATATACATTTACACGATATACATGAACATACCAACACACTAATATTACAAACGAATAATGTCATTACGATAATAAAATTGTTATTATTACAAACGTTGCGAGTTATTGCGATTATTTATTATGATATTATTACACCGGTGGCGTGCTCAACAGATGTAGATCTGGTCGGCTGGAGCCTACGTTACATTTGATTACGTTTACTTGACACTTCACTCTCGTGATAGCGACTTTCTCACGTGTGTACCACGTCGATTGACTCTGAAAAGAAAATGTGACGCGTTCTGTCTAATTTTTTCTATTTTCCCCCTTTTTTTTAGATTCCGAGCCCAGCGAATGATCTAAAGGTTTTACAGTGATTTCATTTTTACACATTCATTTTTTCTCTTCATACAGTTTTTCCAGGAGTGATGAAAAACCAAGTGAATACAATACAATTTGACGTAAACGACCGTTTCACAAAATCGATTTTAGTTATTTAGTCATAGCTCGAAAAATTTGTTGCTAGAAACTTGAAATTTTCACCACTTATTAACGGCACATCGTTACACACTTAGCAAAAGTTACAACAAAATTGTACAAAAGTTTGCCTCCGATAAAATTTTTAATATTTGACGATAAGTGCTGAAAATTTAATACATCACTTAACTTACGGCACTGAAAAATATTTCAAAAATCGTGACTTCGGATATTTTTTATAAGCGTTTTATTAAATTATTGTACGATTTTTACGGAATCGAGTGTATTGCATCAATTTTCAGCTTTAAATGTCTATTTTAAAAAAATTTTAAGAAACTTTGGATACAGATAGAACGACATGTTTTGAATCTATGGGTTAAAAAAAATGTCTTCTTTGTCGAACAAGAAATCTCTGAACAGCTTTGAAAACAAAACAGTAGTTGACAAAATTAAAGATTCTAATATTGAAATTTGAAAAATAAACTATGTTTTTATTTACTTGGATTACTTGGTATGATATCAGTGTCACTAAATGTTGAACCTTTCAAGCTGAATAATATATGCACATGCATTTTATTTAAATTCATAAATTTAATATAGAAATGCACTATTCAAACGAATTCAGTGATGTCTGGGGGGTTGTCTTTGCCCCCTCCCCCACGGCTCTGTGCTGAATTATTTCGCACTGGAAACACAATTTTTAAACCATTGAATCAAGCTATTATAATAACTAATACTTTAATTTTCCCGACCGAGCCCTTCGTGCACGGTGTATCGGACGATGATATCGTCACAATGATTGAACAGGTTCGAATGTTATATTCCGCTGCACGGCGGCAACGGCAGATATATTTATTATAATTTATTGATATGGGCGTATTACACGCGGGTACAGTATTCCGTACAGAAAAGTGTCCGTCTGGCCGAAACGAGTGTTATGACGGCAGTCCGAATATAATTTATGAAACGACGACCGAATTAAGGGGGCGTATTTGGGTACGTGCGCGGAGGAAATGCAACCGTTAAATTCGTTATAATTTTTTTACTCGAGTCGTCCACGTTATCAAAACGCGTACCATAGCGGATTTATTTATTTATTTGTCGTATGAAAGTTATCCGCATCGACAGTGCGTATCGTTAATGCAAATGTCAACTTTAGAATTTTTTAAGTTTTCATTTATCTCTACGGTTTTTCCGTCGGATTCGAACTCGAACTCGGTCACGCCACGCGAATACGTACGTCCATTTGTGTATAAACGCATTCAATTTACTTGTACTTTTTTTATGAAAAACAAATAACAAAGACAATACGCTTTTACATTGGTACGCTTATATCGAAATCGTTAATTTGGTTATAACAACAAAAGAAACGAATCAGTAGTTATTAATTATAGTTTTTATTATAAAAGTAAAAAAAAAAACTTTTAGGGTTTTAGTTGCTAGTTGAAAATTCCGTCATGATTTACTTTAATAATCCAAAATGATTTTTAGCAACAAAAATGTTAATAGGTAATTTATTAATTTGTATTATGTGTCTCTTACAAAATTTGTCATTTAATGTCCGTACCACCAGTTCTTAATGTTTATAAACTTACTGACAAATTATTTCATCAACGCCCTACAAACAAAATAAATAATTAAGTTGAAAAGTTATAAAAAATGAAGAAGGGTGCTGGTTATAATCACTATATCATTTGAAACCCAACACGTGTTTTTATTTTATTTTAGAGAAAAATAAGAATGTAAAAAATACCACAAAATACTACATGGTAAAAAATATATCGAATCTCTTTTGAATTAAAATTTAGAAATTCCTGAATAAATGGTGCTAAAAAATTTCAAAATACAAAGTATAAACGAGGAAACATATGAATTAACAAAAATGTAATCATATAGAAAAAATGTCTTTTTATAGAATCTGTTTCTACGAATTTTTCACAAGATACTTTTAAAAATTAATCTGAAAAGTTGATTTTTCTAACATTTAATAAAAAAAACATCTGAATAACGATATGTTTATATAGCATTAAAAATAAAAAATAAAATACACGGAATGGCTAAAAATAAATGCCGTCAAATAAATAAGTAAAAACTTTTTGCCATTCAATAATTTTAATACTTCACTCTGGATTTAAAAGATAATCGCCGGTCCAAATACCCTTCGCATTAATTATTTATATTTCATTCATTATTACGATTAAATTGACTAATCGTCTAGAAAGCACAGAGGGTTTCGGTGTATTTCAATGATACATGATCGCGCCATAAACGTTAATCATGTCAATTGGTTTTGGAAATTATGTATTGCACGAAGTCCATGGAAAAAACGATTTTCTTTTTTTTTCCAAACTATGCGCTTAACTCACACACACACAGTCTGGCTAATAGCCATCGATGTCATACGGCACGAGAGTGTGTTTAACATATTGTATAATATACAAGACCCCCCGCAGAAAATTTTCTCGGGGGGGGGGGGGGCAATGAAAAAAAATACCATAACCATAAATTCTGTTTTTTATATCCCATTGTAAAAAAAATTTGATTTCAATTTAATATTTATGATAACGGTTTTTTCTCCTTATCAGTGCCAACTGCAAAGACTGCTAAATAAATTATGTACATATATCTCCTTAATATTAAATAATGATCCTCATCATATTAAACCAAGGAACTAAATTGTAACTTAGAATCATCAGTAAAATATTTAAAGATTAAATATCGTATTATCTAAAGGAGCGGGGGGGCTGCCCCCCTGCGGGTGGCCTTGATAATATGGTTTTTTTTCGGTCTATAAACGTGGATTTTTTTTTCTGTTTTTTTTTTTTTTTAGATTCTGAGTGAAGCGAAGGATCTTATGGTTTTACAATGATGTTTATTTTTTTTTTTTCTTTTTTTTTTCTGTAAACACTTTTTCGTATAGAAATCCTTGTCCAAAAGTTTCGTCCAGCAACTTTTTAGATTCGAAATTGAACTGAGATGGTACTTTAGAGAGGTCATTTTTCCAAAATCTCCATAGTTTTTCCAGTAATCAAGAATAACGATGGAAAAACTGAGTAAAAACGGTAAAATCGGTAAAAATCCGCCGTAAACGAGATTTTCACTGTTCAGATTTTAGGTATTTAGTCATAAAT
Source organism: Therioaphis trifolii (assembly GCA_027580255.1). NCBI lineage: Eukaryota > Metazoa > Arthropoda > Insecta > Hemiptera > Aphididae > Therioaphis > Therioaphis trifolii. The sequence goes on from CM050409.1 coordinate 18,794,714, forward strand.
CGAAAAGTATTGAAGCTAGAAACTTGAAAATTTTATCCAATATCGAATACATACTTTTTTATATTGGACAACATTTTCAGAACAATTATAGCACTTTTGACTTAAATATAGAACTTTTAATTTACCACATTGTTTGAAAGTTTTTATGTAATATAATTTTAAATATTTGACTAAAAGTTCTGAAAATTTAATATGACCTTACTCATATACATTATACATACCTAATTATCCTAACAAAAGTTCAAAAATCGTTAGTCAGGATTTTTTTTCATACACACTTTAATAAATTATTATAGGATTTTTTTCGATATTGTCTGATTTCTTTTAAGTTTATTTCTAATGAGTTATAATTGTTATAACAATTGAAGTTTAAATGAGTTATATCTAATTGAATATTTTATTACAAAAATTACAAAAAAACTCACCAAAAATTATACAAATAACCGTAAAATACGTAAACAGTAGGTATTTAAATAATAATATATTATAATACACTGAAGCTTTGCTCAGAATCGTTTTATACTAAAGAAATGAGTCATCATTTTTTTTTTTTTTACTTTTTTTGTTCGTATCAATCGTGTACGATACAATAAGCGTATAAAAACAATCCGCGGTAGGAAACATCCGGGTATCGAGTGAGAGGAATCTTACCGGCAACTGCGGATTCAGTTATTGCTTCTGTCTCCGGAGGGGCTATGAAAATCAATTTTCCTGGAAATAATATTATTGTCATTTGCCGGAACGCCGTCGGCCACGTTCCATCCGACCGCCGCCGCCGGGTCGTACACGTTGATGAATACGATTTAATAGGCCTCGTGATTCGAACATCGGCTGTGCGTGCTCGACAACCAGCCGGATGTTTTGTACGTAGTTTTCCCACAATTTGTTCGCGAAATCCTGCGTGTTCTGCAGCATCCGTATTATACATCGTGCACTTGTTACGATTTATTTTGGACCTGTCGCGTCACACCCACTGCGATGCGGATAATTGAGTATTGAACAGTAATAAATCTCGTGGGACGATTACACACGCACTGCGTTAAAACGTACAGTATGAATGAGGTGCATAATAACCGATGCGGATTGATCCACAAATATGTGTTTGTGTTGGGCGGGCAGTTGTAGTTTTGATAATTATTCAAAAATTTTCAGAGTCTGAGTGAAGCGAGGATTTATTGGTTTTATAATGGGGATTGTTATTTTCGATTTTCCGGTGACACTTAATTTTGTCCGAAAGTTTCATCCGGCAACACTATATATCGGAAACCACACCTAGATCGTACTTTGAGTGTTCATTTTTGTCGCCTCTTAATCGTTGCTCCAGGCGCAAGGAAAAACTGTTGAAAAACCAAGTAAAAACGGTAAACGACACTTCCATTAGATAGATTTTAGTTATTTCGTCATAAATGGGAAAGTAATGTTGCCTGGAAACGTGCAATTTTTACCATATATTAGGATTTTTTTTTTTTTTAGAAGAATTTAAAGAAATTAATATACGATTTTCATGAAATGGACTGTATTTATTTACGATATTTTCAAATTTAAATGTTAATAAATAAAAAATGATCAATTCAATCATAATAAAACGTTGAATGCAAATAGAACAATATGTTTTGAATCTTTTTGACGAAAAAATGTCTCCTTTGTTAAACAAGAAAACGTTATGAAAATTTAAAAAAGAACTACCTATAGTTAGATTAAAAATGGTAAAATACATTTATAATATATTTTTATACTGAATCTTTTTAAGAAACCGTTTAACTAAAGACATTATTGTTTCTTTAAAATTCAATACACCTTTCCCCATTATATTGTCCGAAGAGCGAATAATACCATTGATTTTATAATAAACTTTTATATTTATTATAAAATCAATGATAATACCTATAGTGCAGCGAAGTAGGCCTGGATTTTTTTTTTACACTATTCATTCTTGTAAAAGTAATTAACATAAGTATGTATAAATCAATACCTTTTAAATCATTTATAATACATTAACCAAATCAAAGGTAATTTTGGAAATGAAAAAAATTATTTAAAGATCGATGCTAAAACAAATTACTAAGTGCCATCATATGTCGACATTATTCATCAAGGATCATTTTCTCTCATTCGTTTTGAAACATCACATCATTCTAAAACATTTTATCACACAAAACAGAATTTAATTTTTATTTAAGGTTAGGCTGTTTCGAGTCTATGCGCCTCGAATACTAAATACTAAACTACGTTTCATAGCGAACACAACAATCCACGTCTCTAAAACATGGATATAAAAGCTTTTGAGTGACGGACGTATGTATTATTTCGAGTTAAATTTTATTTAAATGACAATTATCACGTTTTTTGTGCGATACGTGTTCCTCTATCTGTTCACGCTGAAATACTTCATTGCGTCATTTAGATACTGACGAATATCACTTTGTGAAAACGCCTAAAAGATAATATTACTTTACAAATCGCGGTACGTTGTTTATCGAATACCCATAGATAGAATCTTGAGATTGCGAAATGTGGATCAATAGGCATAGGGGTGACAAGCGCACATCTAGCCACATCCATCCTCTATAAACTATAATATATAAATAAATATGGTTTCGGTGAAATAACTTGCGATCAATATTGAATTATAAATTATAATACATCAACATTGACAACACTTTAGAAAAAATATTCAATTTTATGGATTAAAATAAATTAATGGGCTGTCATTTAAAAGTCAACAGCCAACGGAGGTGTTTTTCATATAAATAGGAAAGGAATTACAGAGATATTATAATTTTACTAGATAACATATTAAATTTTTATAAATGTCCAAAACACCCAAAACTATTTTACCATAGATATTTTCAACTGTAAATAGCAAAGGAAATAATAATAAATCAATCACCATGGTTATACTTAATGGTCAACCATGTTATATTTTATACTTTTTCGCTTATATATTTTTTTAATTTAATTTTTTTTTTTTTTTGTAGTGGGGGGTATTTTTTCAATGTATTTATAAATTATGCGTAACCTGAATATGACCTAAGGTCAAAATTAGTTGTAACGAAATGCATACATAAATACTTAAAGCTGTAATATAATTTTAGATTTTTCTTTTTTTTTTTTATTTATAAATATCATTGAACTTTTATTTTTCGTATTGTATTCTGAGGTTTTTTGTATTTATAATATAGAAATGATACTATACAAATTTAAACCCTAATGTATATTTAAAACATTAATTTTAATAATTAGATATAAATAAATATAGGTCTATCGATACATCTATATAGGTATATGTGTCCATGCGCATTTTTTCTTTCCAATTGTCCTAATCAAGAATCGATTATTTAAAATCAAAACGTGATCCATATAAATCAGTTCGTTGTGAAAATTCGGTTATGTGCATGACTGCGGAACAATAAAATATTGTTTATCGGGGAAGTGGAAACAAGGGATAATATAACTGAAACCGAACACGTTTTATTACACGGCGTTCGGCTTAGACCAACACACCTGGGTGGGTTTCGTAACATATTTTTCCAATATGACGGTTTTTTCGCTTTTTAAACAGATTGTTTTGCTCGTGTTCTTCCTGCAGGAGATGGTGCCAGTGTAGGGACAAAAAACACAGGGTTCAGATTTACAAATCCAATAGAAATACTGTACAACTTTCGACGATGGCATCTTGTAAATATTTCGGGAACGCCGTGGAATTCTCTAGAGATTTTTTTCTATTATATTGCATAATATTGTCGGTTGACCTTGTTTTTATACAGGTAAATAAAAAAATGGACCTCCAGTAAAGTGGATGCCAAAAAAATATACTTATCTCGTTTCAAATATTTAATATAAATGTATATGAAATATTTAAAACAAATTTAAAGCGTGTAAGATATTGTATAGTATGATGATTTTTTCTTAGAGTAAAAATAACGATCGCTCACTATTTTTCTTCGCTTTTCGTATTTCGTGCACTATGGTATAATATACTCGATATTGGTTAAACGTTTTTCGTCATCTTCAATTAGTAAAATAGTTTCATAAATTGATAAAATGTATAAATACATTTTATTCATAACATCATACATTTTTCGAACCCATTTATCGAACAATATTAATAATAATAACAATTGTATGATAATAACTATCGAATGAAATCCAGTGGAGATGTTTTCCTCTGAGAAACATTTACGTCTATTTAGTTATTTCGTAATCAAAAACCAAGACAGTGTTAACGTCAGGTGTATAAAATACGGTATAAAATGTATAAAATGTGAGTTCGAAGATATAAGTAGTACGCCATCCACCGCACACGTCACTGATATAAATACAATCGATCATTTTCGCGGGTTTAATATCACCGCGAGTGATATTAAAACGTCAGAGGGGTAATATGCGACGTGAGAAATTGTGAAGGGGAAATTGATAGATATCGCTCAACATCTAGATCGCGGAATTCGTGAAAGTCCGACGGTGGAACGAGCACGTCGTATATAGTGTTATTATTATAATATTATTCGATTCGGTTCTACCCCGCGAATCAACGATACAATAATACACGTGATTTCGTCGTGATCGTTTATTGTCGCTCGTTTCTCGGTGGCTGGCGCGGAGAGGTCAAAAAGTAAATAATAATAATTACTCGCAAACTTTTGACGGTTACTACAACGGTACCGTTATTTGCATATAAATTACCGTTGTATATATCACGCGTGCGCACATTATTATCATCGTCGTTGCGGCGGCGGTTATCGTAACCTAGAATCGGGGATAAAGAGCCGAAAACACAACTCGAAAACGTCACGGTGTTTCCCCGGCGGCGCGCGGCCCGGCCCGAGAGCGTGGTGTTCGTCGTGTTTTCCACCGTTTCGAGGGGGAACGACTGAAACGCGCTGCGTTTTTCAAACACCGCGGGCCGTGCGCTCGTGTCGTGGTGTATACTTTATGAACGATGGCGACCCAGAGGGCCCGGTGGAAAAACACTCCTCGAAGTTGTGTGACGCGCCGAGCTTCCCATCGATTCGAAAGCGAAAACCGTAGCTTAGACGCAGTGCTCTAATTGGAGGGGGGGGGGGTGTGAAGACTGAGTACCCCGATTAATTTTTCTAAAAATTTAGCGCACCGCTACTATTTTTTATTTATTTTTTTTTTTTAACTAACTCATGGGACGACAGTAAGGTCAAGTGGGGTAAGTGTGACATGAAAATTCAGAATCAACAATAAATTGATCATGACTTCGTCTGTTTTTGACTTATGATTTTGTTTTTTCATTAAGGCAATACCTCTTAATATATAGAATTAGAACTAATTGTCATAAATTTATATTATCACTCGTCTAAGAAAATAATTTTTTTTTTCAATTTGAAAACTATCACATTTGTCCCTGATTAAGAGGGAAGTGCAAAATTAGATTGTTTTTTTATATTAGTAATATTTACAGTGGTATATGGGGCAAATCAATAATATAGATAAAAATATTCTTTAATTTGGTTTTTGTTTTATTCAAATATCTTGATTCAATAAAAATTTACAGGGCATTATTTAAATTAAATTACTTACCCAGATTAAATTTATCAACAAATTGCATAAAATAAACAAAATAATTTTCAAATTATGTTCATGTGCCATTTTTACCCAAGCAATTGTCCAAATATAATTTATTTAATTAGTTGATCGTTACTTAATTTTGGAAAAAATGAGTACCATAAAGTGGGGTAAGTATAATATCAATGTTACACTTACCCCGAGTTACGGTTTTACTCTTGCCCCAATGTGTATTAAAACCGGGCAAAGTGTATAATCGAAAAAAAAAGGTATACATTGAAATATCCTATGCAAAAATCACCTACAAAATTACTTGTTTTAATAATAAAAGATTTAACTCTGATTCCGACAACTTTCAATATTATACACTTATTCCACTTAACCTTACTTATGAAAAAATATTAGAATCTTTTTTTTTTCTTTTATTATTATCGAAATGTACGAAAAGCCTAAGAATGTTTAACAATATCACGGTTTAATTTTTATTTCACATTTCGGACCGTGTTTATCATCATGTGGTTTACTATCAGTTATGACAGTCATCAATGATATTTGTTTTTTTAATTTAACCATGTATTTCAAGTTGGATTAAATACACCGTGTTGTATTTGTTAATTTAAAACTATAGTTTACGGATTATAATTTTTGACGATTGATAAATTAATAAAATTATTTACAGCAATTTGATACGGAGAATATGTTACAAACAATTATAATAGTCAATAAAAATATACAGGTAATGATAATTGATTAACAAGCAGTTCATTTTACGGAATTAAATGGCATACTTTATAAAATATATTATATACGTAATATGGTATTTAAATAATGTTATGGCTATGATCACTATTAAAAAATAAAGGATAAATGATATTCATTTTCATTTTAAAAATTGATTATAATAAGTGATATGAATGATTTTTTTTTAACCATTTGTAAAAAAAATAATTTATTAATATTTTTCCATATTAAAGTAGGTATATGGGGAAAATTATAGCAAGCTTTAAAAAGGATCGGGGATGTTAATTTTTTATGAGCTAACAGAATCCCCTAATTTTATTTTTCCCATTCGAGCACTGCTTAGACGTTATAATAAATCCAAACGGCTAAGTCGAGCGCGAACCAGTTGAATTACAAAACACGTCCCGTGCGACGCGGCATTTCGGAGTGTTTCGGACAAACGCACGTTTTGAAACCGGTTCTCGAACCACGCACACAACGAGATGTTCAGACGCTCGGCTTTTGAAAACGGCGTTTTAGAAGTTTTCTACCGACTCGAGCACGGTCTCGGCTTGAAAACCCTTTACCCGTCGTAAGAACCGAGCGAAAAGCGATTATTCCGTTTCGTTGTGAACCGACACGATACACGACGGCCGCGGGCCGGTGTGCCCACGCCCAAGACACGACTTTTCCAACGCGTACGACGCACAGCACGCGAACGTTGTTGAATACGCGCTTATTATGTAATTTATCTCGTCAATTTTGAAAATGATATAGAATAAAAATTAACGACGACGTCGTATTATTAATATTTGGTACGACCATTGGCGTTATTACGCGTATAATTTATTCATTGGTTTAATGAAGTACTAATAACCGTAAAGTCCGCGCTGACGCTACGAAAATGTATTTATCCATATTTATGTTTAGTCGCACTCAATAATTTACAAATCCTATGCGAAATAAAACGAGCGTATTAAGCTGCGATATATTACAGAGGCGCGTACACCGCGGGAAATATCAAATATTGATACAAATATATTCGAGTTGACAAACCGACTATAAAGTCTACTTAATATAACACATATCGCGCGCACGTACCGCGCGCTATCTGTTTATCCTGTAAAAGCCTTAAAAGATAATCTGTACGACGGAGTTCCATTCAATGTTTTTATGAGCGAAAAAGTAAATTATGCGTCTTTAAGATAACAACCGCTGAAGATGTCGAGAAAAATAAAAGATCTAAGGCGAAAAGGTAAGCCATTATTTAGCCTTAAACGAAATATGTTTTAGTCTTGTCCTAATGCTTACTTTCGCTGGTAACGAATGTCTGAGGAGACGTAAACAAATTCAGTTGAGTTTTATAAATGTATTAAATTCGAAGAAATAAACTTGATAAAATCGTCACGAAAACGCTTCGTTAACCGTTTTATGCGTATCAGTTTACATCAGCGTTATTTTGTTTACTTTGTATTTTTATCTGAGCAAATTTAGATCATTCTTCGTCGAACCGACTTCAACACGCGCGCACGTTTAATAGTAATAGTAAGTGCCCCACTAGTGTTAGTTTTCTTTGTACATCTTTGTTCAGTAGACACGTGTGATGGAAATCAATATTATTCTTCGAGTGAAATCTAATATATACGTGTAAAATAACAATCGTAACAATTCAAAAATGTTATAATCCTTACTCTACAGACTATTACATTCACAAATCACAATATAAATGTTTCCATATCTCGTCAAACCCACGATCATTAGATACGACGTTTTTTCCATGTGACATTAATATCTATTGTTAAATTTGAATTTTTTCACGAACGATATTTGTATGAACACGAGCAGACACACAGAGCGTAGTTTCAAACGACTGCGTTTGCAAGAAAATAATCTAAAAAAGATATGTGTGTGTGTGTGTGTATCATATACGCGCCTAGTCGTCGTAGATACTTGTATTCTGAGTCAGTCACATTTACGGGTGACGTCATTATTCTACCGAACTGATAAAACACAATGGTTTGCAAAAAGAAAAAAAAATCAAAAAAACAAGTTATAACGAGCACACACAATACTTATTATAATTTATAAAATATGTAATAACGCGTTGAAATAAGTGCCTGTTATCAAATGCTATAAATACCGTAGGCTGTCCGTTGATACAATACGAGACAACGGGGCACGTTTGCACGAAATTAAGTAAACAGATCCAACAAAAAAAGTCAATACTTCGACTTATAACAGTACGATGTGAATAAAAACCATTTTTCCAAAACATACTTCAGTACCTACCGTAGGTACAACGAGACATTTGAACTTGAAAGGGGTCGCTTGAACTCCGGGGTTTTCGTAATTGGTCAGTGGACCTTCCTACGCCTTTTTTTGCATTATGCCAGTATGTTGTTGTCGTGACGAAAAATATCGATCTGTTTGGGGAAATCAAATCATGTGACTGATGGAATACAATATAATAATCAAGGCTGGAATTAGATTTTTGAGGGCCCAGGACAAATAACAATTTAACGTTCACTATTGATATCATCATCAGAAAAGTTGCAATTACGCAAAATCTCTATTTACACACATTTTTTAGAGTATCTTGGCCATTTTTTAACTCAATATCGTCATTAAATTACAAACATTCTTGGTTTAAATTGAATATATTGTTAATATAAGTTGAAATTAAAAATATTACATATCTTCAATCATTGTAATTTAAAAATCCCAAGCTATATTCTGTATGATGCTCAATACTCCAATAATATATCTAATATTAAAAGAATATTAACTCATCATGAATAAATATCAGCATCATTTTTATTTTTAATATAAGTTTATTAATGACTAGTTATTGTATTATTCATTATAATTTTTGTTTACTTTAGTCATCGGTTTGTCGTTCATCACCATTTCCAGCTAGAATATTTCTAACTTTCACTATCTAATATCTAGGTCATGGACTTGAAAAATCTGAGATTATTCGACAAAAATCATACTTGTGATGTGTCAGTATCATAAAGTTGAATGTTGATTCAACCTAAAATTATAATGATGGTTAACTGTAGTATTATTGTACAAAAAAGGAATAAAGCTGTGTATCTAAAATTAAATATTTGATTTTGATTTTGAATTTTAATCAAAATAAATTGTTTTAGACACCAAATTTCTAAGTACGACTCCTTATTTCATTTTTTTAAAAATTAAAATGGAGAATTTGTTGAATTTTATGCATGAATTGAATTGAAGAATCGCATTGTTATGTCTTTTAATCTAAGTCAAAATATCAGATGAATAATATTCACTCTCTCACTATATATCTAAAAATGTCGAGATTTTTGATCATTTTTAAGATTATCTAGTCTCTACACAAAGCAGAATTAATTTGTCAATACTTCCGTACACCATTATTCTTTATAGATTATGCCCATTAAATGATATTATATTTTATTGTAATTATAAACAAATCCATTACTTTTACTGTCTGAAATAGTTCGATAGAATACATTAAAAGTCAATAAAAATTAACTATAATTATAAAAACAATAAATAATACATCTTTGAATTAACGGACGAGTGAGGTAGGTTTTTTTCTGTAGACCTTTAACCTTTTTTTTTCGATGTAACTCGTAAAATACGCTTATTCGTTACTAGATGATATAATGAACATCGATATGTTAACAAATATCGAGTAGAAAAAATTAGAATAACGCGAGAGGAGAACCGAGAGAGGGTGATGCGATAACGGTATGACACGTCCACAGACTTTTCAATATATTTTTATCCAATTTTTTTTTTTTTTTTTTTTTTTTTTTTTTGTTACCTATTACTAAATTAAATCAATAAATTCAATTTTTTATTACGATAAATAATCCAATTTAAATTTTTTCAATTTATATTTTAAGCGGTGTTTACTTTGACTTATGGCGAGCTAAGGACCCAAAGCACCTACCTAGTAACGCCAATGGTACTTACCTACATACTAAGTGTTTAAATATAATTGATAACATTATTTTTTACTTAGTATTCATTATCAGTGTCATCCAACGCTCGTGGTCATACATTCCAAATGTAAAATTCGGTAGACAATACCACGAAATAATATGTTGTTCGTACAAAAGGGCCTGTGCAGTGAATAAAATTTATTGTTTACTGTAGTTTGACAAACTTACTGTAATTTAAAACTATATAGGTTGGTGAAATATTCTTGAAACTTTCAGGAACTATTTCTCACAGTTTTAAACATTTTTTCACACTGCAACGTCTGACATGAAAATAATTTATTTGGCAATTATACTGCAGGTAAAAAGAAAAGACAAAATACGAATGACCTCTCGTCACATCAGAGCAAAAATATATTGAATCGCTTAACGGAATAAAAAAAAAAAACAAAACACTAGAATTTCATTACATAAATACAATTTACGAAAAATCACGATGATAAACTTATATTAAATTATATCATATAAGTTTCAACGCCATAGTAAATTTTTCGGAGAGAAAATCGAGTTAATTTTATTGTTAAAATTTATTAACATGTTAAGAAAAAACAATTTTTCTTTGTGTTGTCTAGAAAATAAAATAAAAATGCTTATAAATTGGTACACGAGTTAGAGTCAAAAAAAAAAAACCAAAAGCACAATGCTTGTTTTAATGAAGTCAGGTCAGATTTTTACCAGAGATTATTGCGATTTTCACTTTTATCGGGGCAATATAAAAGCTGTTAAAACTTAACAATGTGTTATAGATAAATGACTGGCAGCTGTTGTGTAATCCATATTCCATACATGTATCGATGTACAGTATAATATATGGTGTAATTTTATGAATATATGGATTCAATCGCGCATGAACAGATAGTCGTGGGCGTGACAAATTAAAATTGAACAAAATTGACAACCAGCGAGTTGTGAAAGGTGCGTTTTTGTTTTCCATAATTCGAATCGTTCGTTTTGTTTTATTTTTTATATGTATCAAATATTTTCAACAAACAATGGAAACTACTAGAACGAAATCAACGCAACACGCCAACCAAGTACCTACCAGTGATTTGTGTTGAGTACGACAAAGCGCGCTAGTAAACACACGAGCTGTCGTTTGATTCGACCGAATTCAAATCAAGTGAAAAATAATTAGACATTTTTTTATTTTATTTCCTCGATCGAACGTTGCTGGATCGTTCTCTAGAGCTCAGAACTTCCAGCAAAATAATGTGAAAATTGCACAGATTGATATTATCGTTAATGATCGAAAGCTTTGGTGTGCGTAGAAGTATAGTGTCGTAAAAGATGATGGCGTGAGAATAACCGACACTATGATTGCGTCGAAAATCGCCAACATAAAAGCCCCGGCGCCGCAAAAGACGTGCAGGCTATAAAGATTTATCGAAACGTTCGTGTAATGAGTACGAATCTACAAGCGTTGCCTCTTTAGATGAGTGCTTTTTTTTTTTTTATTTTTTTTTTGTCTCTTGCACCAAACGTGTTCACACGAATATCGACTAGATGATAATTATGATCGTTTCCTCTTAATAACCGTACGGGCCATTAGAACTCGGCTGGTGGTAGAAGTGTGTAATCTGCGCGTTTAGCTCTCCGTTCTTATTTGATATAATGGTGGTTTTTTTTTTGTTTTGTAGAAAATCATCGTTTAGAGGTTCTCGACGGATTTTCTCGGCGAAAATCGTACGGTTGACCAAAAAAACTCAAGCCGACGGATAGCGGTTCGTAATTTATTCCCGAGGAGTAGTCGTCTAAAAACTAGTTCTGAATTCTTAAAACAACGCGAACGATATTAAACTGGAGATGGATTAAAACAATGTTTCTACTTAAACCAAACTCTAGTAATGAAGAAAAATACCGTTTATTATGTATAACGAGTAGGGAATGTCGCATTTTTTATTTTCATTTTTATAGTACGTATATATTGTTTAAAATACAAGAAAAAAGTACTTCCATTATACAGTTTTGTACTTGAAAGTAAAATAGCTAATAAATTAAAAAAAAAAAAAAAATACTATGATCACAAAATCTCTTTCGCGCAAGACCTAAAGAAGCACTTGAGTTCATAAAAAAAAAAAAATAAATAAAATACGTCCCCGTTCGGTGGCTTTTTTTAGTCCCCCGAATTCACACGTCCCGACTAGCTATGGTATAATCGCAATTTTTAACGCTAATAGCAGCCATTATAACCGTGGATACTTCGGGTTCGTATGCAGAACAACATTCGCTAACCCCGACAAATCATTCCACTTAATATAATCACGTTTGGTTTACTTCCCGTATTGAACAATAACGTTAAGTAACCTTTATTGAATAAAAGTATTATACGTACAAAAAAATAAATAAATAGATACGTATTACAGTGATAGCAAAAAATTTAGAACAAGATAATAAATTAGTATAGTTTATTAAAAAAAAAAACGAATTTAAGCGATTTAACTCGTCAGCGTTGGATTTTGATGTACAAGGAAACAACGAAGGGAAATTATTTATTTTCAACCGGACGAAAAATCCGACATATCACCAATAATTACTACAAGTTTGTATTATAGTATTTATATTATGATTAGTTATGTCGTAAAAACTGTATTGTGAGATAACGGTGTAGTGACATTGAATTTAATATGTTGTGAAGTCTAAAAAACACGTTTTGTAATCAGTATGTGAATTACCGTGTAGTGGGATGATTTTCACGATTAAAATATACCTTGTGCAATCATACCGTAAACAACTCTTCAGACAAATGAAGTTGAATGCAAACAAGATATTCAACGTTTTGCATTAAAACATGACCATCAAATTATAACACTAAATGACTCAAATATACTGAAAATATTCAACCGTGGCTCATGTATAAATTAATACGAATTCAGTCTTTTACAATCAAAATATGTTTTCAAAAGTATTTTATATTAATTTAAAATTTGAAGTGATTTTGTATAAATTAAAATCGAAAGAAGATAAAAAAAAAAACATTTAAAAATATTTTTATGATTCGTTAGGTTAGGTTTGGTTAACTTATTTGTGAAACAAAACAAAAATAAATAATTGAAAACTATCGATTTATTTCAAAAAACTTATATTAAAAATGTTGCACGTGAATTATTTAAATAGGTACCTAATTTAATCAAAAATAATTATATATTTAAGTACAGTTCTTAATCGTTAAAATATTTTGCCAAAGACAGACAAATAAAAAATTAGTTTAAATATTATACGAGTCATACGCTAATATTCACAGCAGCCCATAAATCAATCACACCGGACAAGAAAATCTGTTATGCAAGTTTTGCAAAATTTTAGTAGGCAAAACTTAGCCATTGCAAGAGATTGTTTTAAACTAAAGTTTTCAAAAATAAAAATATATTACTCTCCAGCGTAATGTTGGTTGGTAAAATGTCAAAAACGCTAAGTCAGAAATGCGGAAAACAATGGCCGGAATATATTTCTCGAAATAAAACATAATTATATTATGTAAAATGCGTGAATTTTCACGTCATAAAATACCGAGTAATATACACTAATTGTGACATTTAATACACGCCTACACATCTAAATAAAATATTTTGAATTTGGTTATTTCTAGTTTTACTGGTACATTATGTATCTTATTAATTTAGTGAAAATTTGAATGCATTTTCAATCAATCGGACTGAGTTAGTGACGAATAACGATGGAACTAATGAGTTATGTACCTACAAGTGTCCCACGATGATACGACCATTGCGATATCTCCCGAGATAGTGAAGATAATGGAATTATATTTTTTTCTTTAAGAGACTTACTCGCCTAAATACTACAAATTATTAATATTTTTATTAAATTAAATATTTCAGAGAGAAATTAAAAAAAATTACTTTTCATTTTAATATTTATAAAACATTGAAAGATAGTCATTTTATGTTTTTGCATATGTTCTGCAAATTTTCACTAACTTAATAATTTTTAATTTTCAGAAAAATTAAGTATTACTAGTATTTAATACCATATTTATTATTTTTTTAATTCTTTATCGAAACATTTGAATTAATTAAAATATAAACTATTTGTATTCCTATCTCCTAAAAAAAAAACAGAGTTCGACTATCTTCATTATTTCGGGAGATACCACAAAGGTCAAATCCGCGTGGGACACTCTGTATGTATAAATTTTATCGGTGAAACAATTAATAATATGGACATAATTATAAATTAATGTATCTATACCAGTTATTAAATAAAAAACTCGATAATATAACACTTTATCATCGTACATAGTATCATCGTTTTTTTTTATGATAAAATCTTCAGATTATAGCACGACCAAACGTAATAAATTTTACTATTTTTACTTCGCAATAATATCCTTCGACATAACGTTAAACATTTTGTAACTTTCTATATTTAACACGCATTTAATTTGACAAATCATTATTTATAGAGTTAGGTGAAATATTCATGTATTTTTTCCGTAGTAATGACTTTTGTATGTTATGACAAAATGAATAGTAATAAAATATCGATTCGCAGTAAATCGTTTTACTTGACATTAATTTGAAAAAAAAATCATATCGATGGAAAATTTCTCTGTTTTGTAGAAAAGTCCTCATTGTACGTCTCGTATGACCTAAAAAAAAATTATATAATATATATATATATATTTATTATTCCAACGGCGTATATAATTTAAAACAATATGTTATGTGTACAAGCGAGGTGAAATTAATTTTAACCACTCATCATAACTTTACTTGACAAACAATTAATCGAATGGGTCGTGAAGGCTACTCCATGTGAATAATAATATTTAATCATCTTTTCAGTTTTAGCGGTACATTTGTTTAATAAAAACTTGATCTGCAACGTGTTTCAAGCGCGTTTGCTATAACAAAAAAAAAAAAAATGCACACGAATAAATATTTATATGATTTCGAGTTTAACAGCGTAGCCGAATTTGCATACACTTCTCTCGCTGAGAATATACGTTTTTTTGGGCGAGAGAAAAAAAAGAAAATATCTAAATAGGTATTATACCTATAAGAGTATTTCCAGTATCGCTGAAGTGCGTTTAACCGGTGTGCCGAAGTGGCAATAATGAATAATAATTAACACTTACCAGCTACTTTTTTAACAAAACTAATTGGTATATAAAACGTAATACGCGTAATATTCTCGTGTATTAGCACAAGTGGTAAAGTTTTTTTTTTTTCTTTTTTCCTTCTGAAGGGTAATTATTTTATTATTACTATTTTTTCCCCTCCGTACGTAAAAGGTGTACCTTGAACAGAAACGCGTAGATAAATAATAAAATCCGATGCGAAAACTACCCATAGTACACGCGTACTCGTTACGGATATCCGTCGTTACCGACCACTTCTGTACGCCTAGTAATTCCGTACGAGCGTTACCACCCTATATATATTATATACTCGATTTTGGGAAGCGGTCGGCCGAATTTCAATCTCCACGCCGTGTACGTTGGCCCCGGGTTTTTTACGCGCTCGTGTCTGTGCGAGGTAAAAATTGGACTGGAAACCGTCTTGATTGTAATTCTGAGACGAAAATTGCACGCGCACACTTAACAGCATCCCGGAGGCCTTGGAACAACCTCGGAACAGCCTGACCGCGAGGCTGCGAGTGACCGACAGTGTGTTACGCGTATATGCTGTAACGTAGATACACGCGTCTGCGATAAACAGACGCAAATAAAGAATGCCCGGGGAGGCTGTGTCCCTTTGCCCGAAATCTGTGTAGAAGCCCCCTCAAAAAACAAGGAGATAAATGGTTTTTCATGAAAGTCGATTTCACAGTTATTTCTATTTTTTTCTGTAATAACACACGTATTCTTACACCAATCGGAAAATCGTTTTCCTATCAATTATTTTAGGTAAGTTAAATTTTTTATCGTGGCTTCAATCGTTCTGTAGTCTGTACGAGTGTACACTCTGTACACACAAAAAATTAATATCAGAACACAACAAAACGTCTAAACGATACACGATTAATGACTTATAACGATTTACAATATGCAAAAATAATATGACGTTAAAACTTTACAAGTTTTTTTTTTTTTTTTAATATTTAGTTTTTTGTACAGTCTGTATAAAATATATTTACAATACGCACAATAGATGATGGAACTTAACAAGTAACTTTATTTTCAGTCATTACTAAACCGCGAACACAATAACGGTAGCGACCCGACTCCGGTGAGTCACTACCACAGCAAGTACGTAGTAATCCATAAATCGGAAAAACGAGCTCCGAGCGTTCGTCTGTGACGTCCGTGTATCGAATTCGTACAGGACACACAGGGTACACACACGCAGTTTATATCGTGCCCATCATGACGTGTAAGTGTGGATGATCGTCTATCATTAATGAGGTTGTTTTATACAGGGCCTAAGCCTCCCCCTCGTAAAACGTTTTCCTATTCACGTCGCCGGTACGCGTGTGCCGTAAATTATTATTATTATACGGTCGAAGTGTTATAAAATATTCGTGTACGTCAGACACACACACACACACACACACACACACACACACACACACACACACACACACACACACACACACACACACACACACGCCCACACAAGAGCTCGACCGCTCCCGAACGACCAACGTCGGTTGCGGCCACGGCTCTCCGGCCCCGAGGCGAACCCACGTCAATATACGTCAGTACGTCACGATACGCGAACAATAATAATAATAATAATAATAATAATAAGTTTATCGCGGAAAACGGAATGCACAAAGAGCAGGACGCTCGGACGTGAGAACGTTTTGCTGACATAATACCCAATACGCCGCGCGATGATTATGATATAATAATATAATAATAAAATAATATATGCGTATGCGTTGTATGCATGTTGTACGCGTGACGGACGTTTACCGCCGGAACCCTTCGCCGCCGTTTCGCGTGCGGTCTTTGCTGACCGGGCGCGTTTCCCTCGGCCCTCCGTGATGCGTAACACTCGCGTATACACGGCTACCGTAACACAAATCGCATTACTACGACGTGTGTGCGCGGTGTGTTTTGACACGGAACACGACCTGATATCATTGCGTTTATTGCGTTTATTGCGTTTATTACGTTTATTGCACTCGTTACGTTTCGTTCCGCAGCGGAAAATTCTAATTTTATTGCGTTTATTGCGTTTATTACGTTTATCGCACTCGTTACGTTTCGTTCCGCGGCGGAAAATTCTAATTTTTAATCTTTTTTTTAATTTTTTTTCCGAGGGGAGGTTTAACGAATAAACTACCCTCACTTGGTGACATGTATAATCATACTATATCGGAAAGGCTCTTAAGCCTTCTAGTTGCATTGCACCGATTTCGTTTACGCGATATCATCGCTGGTGAATCGGTGCGGTTTTCGATCGAGCATTGCGTACACGCGTATACTGCACGGCACGTGCGATTTCGCACGGACGCCGCTGTTTTGCTGGACGTTTGTATAACTGTCGCGAGCGGAAACAAATCTCGACGGGACGCGGAAAAAAATATGTGACATACGTATCGCGAACAAGGTGTCGTTATTAACGGTAATACCCGAATCCCTTAATAAAAAAAAGCTTGCGTCAGGGTTAGGTTTACTGACTTCAAATCTAATACCTGAGAAATGTGTATGTTAAATGTCTTAATATTATTTGATTTCGCCAGTAATCACTAGTGGCTTGTCAAAGTGCCTTCACTGGAAGTTTATACTTTAATCTGTTACTCTTGTCTAAATGTCTTTCCTCACAAACACTTGTTTGTGTTCGATTATCGTGTAACAAATTGTGTAAATAATAAAAAAAAATAAAAATAAAAATAAAAATTAACGATAATCGTGTGTATTGTAGCGAGTGTATACGGACTTCGAATCTAAAAGGTCGCGGAACACTCCCGAGACGCGATCGCGTCATAACCGTGCGTGTATTTACATTTCGGGGAGCATCAAGTGATCCCGATGACCCGATTTCGACCCTGTCACCGTCCCGTATATACGCGCTCGCGCCGCCGTGGTAATAAACTGCACGTGCCTACAGGTCGTGTATACAATATATTGTCACTAGTCCGAGCGACGCGACGGTTCCTTCGCGTCGAGACGCGCTGCGGCTTTGAAATCGACCGCGCAGTTTAATAAATTATGATTTGCATATACGACCGTGACGTCGAGCCGGCACTATTATTCCACGTTGACTCTGTAACTGTCTTAATTTACCCCGTTCTCCGCCGATTGTGTGCGCTTGTGTTATATTTCGAGCAATGCGCTCGTGAATATAACGTCTTGATAAATCATTCGCGAACCGCGAGTGTACGCGACGACAAGAATGAGTGACGTGCGATGACGTACGACGTGTGCGTATGAAGTGTTCGACTATTAGTTATTATCGTTCGTTCGTTCGCAAATTATTGTGTTTGCTCAGTGAGAGTCGGTATTTAAACACAGACGAATCGGCCCCGCAGTTCGACGGTAAAGACGCCTCTGCTCACCGCCGCCGCGAGATAAATAATAATATCCGACGCAGCCGCGCCGCGCCGGTCGAAAGCGTACGGGTCGTCGACGACGATGCTCTGCCGATACTGCGTGCGTGTTAGCGTCATCGCGCCGACTAAGGCCTTCTTCACACGACGCTACTTCCAAGCGACGCGTGTTCTACGCGTATTCCACCAGTCTCGCGCGACTTCCGAGGAAGGTCACCCGTCGTCTGCGTCGCCTGCGTCTCCCGTATATAACAATCATATTATACAAGTGTTTTCTAGTGTTTTTATTTTTGAATTTACATAAACAACTATGGCCGAACACGCTTTTAATATCAAGTTTGTGGGCGAAGTTGAAAAAAGGCCAGAACTTCATAATTACAATTTGCCTCAATATTCCCGTAAAGGTGTTGCGGAGAAGGGCTGGATGGAAGGGTGGTGCCACATTCTTTTGATTTTCCTCTGTCTATAATAGTTACAATAGTAACAAGTACATCACCGTCACTTGATGAATCTTCATTTGATGACATATTGAAAACTTAGCTACAGGTTTATAAACAAATGGTGGCTAGACGTAGACTGAAAAGATATCGTCGCTTCACAGTAGTTTTAGAGTAGCTTAGTGTGTGGCGATGGGTTGCTTATGGATATCTTACTAACAAGCAACTCAAACGAACAATACTCGAGTATCCGTCGCGTCGCGTCACCTGGGAGTTGCCTCGTGTGAAGTAAAACTACAAAAGCCGTCCGCGTAGTGTTCGCGTCCAAAGTGTGTTTAGGCGTCTGACGTTAAATCGTCCACGCTGTGCAGTGAACGCGTGGAGGAAAAAAACGGAAAAAAATTATTCACAACACGCCGGGTGTGGTATTATAAAATAAAATCGCGATCCGTACGTACGCACGAATACTTCAATCGAATCACGACGAAAAACACAATAAAATTATTCAAAAAATGTGTGCGTATATAGAACGGCCATTAAACGCGTGATTCGAGACTCGGGTATGAGATTATATCTCATAACACTGGATACATTATTGCACGACTTATAAAACACTATATATATATAACGCGTATCACCGTGGGAGAAAATTTGCTTGTGTGTAATGGAACACGTAATTGTGATTCGGAGCGAACTATAAAAAGAAACGATCGGTTCCTTTCCTAATGAATGGTTTCCTTTTGACGTTTTGCTTTCAACGTTTTCGTAGATTTTTAAATCGCCAAACAAATGACAGTATATTTTCCCCTCGTACGCTGTAAGTTTAAAATTAAATACGTACACGTTCTTATTTTTAATCGATTCAACAATCGTTGTTCACGTCCGGCGAGAAATAACGACCGTTTTTACAATACCTCTTCACAGTACGCGACAGTACAAAACTAATACATGCAGGTAACTCAGTGGATGGCGGCTTTAAGTGTGGGGGCCTATGGGACCGTGCTCCCCCGAAATTCTAAAAAAAAAAAATTGCATTATGGTATTATAGCAATGAATAATAATAATAATAATGAAGTAAATTATATTATGGTCATGAACCCCTCCAAAACGAAATGTGCGTTTGATCGTTTTGTTTGAACACGAACCGCGGTGATACGCAAGCGGTATAGATGGTGGTAATTTTTTGTGGTGATAGTGTTTGTGGTGTTGGTGGTGCGACTGTGCGAGCGTGTATAGTATGGATAGGTACGCCATTGACGAGCGGTCAAAGAGAGCCGCGTGACGAACTGACGAAGCGACGACGGGACATAACATACTCGTATATATGTATATGATACTTATAGATCGTTGATTGCGGGATATCGCTAATGGTTTAACGAAATTAACGATATTATTATTGTTACTCATTGCGAAAATGCCGAACCGAGGGTCACGACCCAAAAGTGGATCGTGACTATATTTGTTGCGGGTCACGGCTTCGTGGAAAATTCGATCCTGTTTTAATTTCTTTTTTTATCACAAATATTAAACCAGTTACGTTTTACACGCAGAAACTAACTATTATGCTTACTTACTTCCGATACATAAAATAAATAAGTTAAATATATAATATTATGTATAAAAAATATATAAATAATAAGAAAAAACATTGTTTACAGTTTCGAGCTTAATTTTATACATAACACTTACATTATATAAAATAATAAAAACGCATTTGTCGCAAAAAAAAGCAGTGTTAATAACAATATGAAAAATAATTTAATCAAAATACATTGTATACATAATGTATTAATATCTAAAGTTACACGATAAAATTGAATATTTTAATAAAAATAACATAATAATAACTTCAAAATATTATGTTAATTCCATTAAGTAAAAACGATTATATTCAATTATTATGTTTACATAGCGTTTTTTTTTAAATAACTAATTGTATTATATTAATTGGATAGCGAACGATTACAAACAATATTTCATAATTCTGAGCAAGTTTCATATAAAGCTACTTGCCGAACTTTCAGTTTGATGATCCGATTTGACTTAACCCAGGCATCGTCATCGGGTAAAATCCATTTCGAGGGATTCGGGATAGATTTCGAACCAAACTGAGTTGTATACTAATGATTACAAACGATATTACATAATTCAGAGAGTTTGTATAAAGCTACAACTTGAACTAGTGAACTTGAGCCTAGTAACTAGTTGATGTCATACCGGTAATGCCACGAGAAAATGTATTTATAAAAATAATACACGGTACAGACCACAGGAAAAAAATCAGAGTTGGCACGAAATACAAATGAATATAAATGACGTGAGTACGTAACATCGTTTTGTAAACATTTTTTTAAAAATGTTTTAACAACGACGATTTTTCTTACGAAAACGATCGTTTTTCAGTGGTTCGAACCCGCGGCGTAATATTATGTCCAGCGTGTACGGTTCAACAGCCCGATCCAACCGAGTACCGTCGTCAGATCAACGATCGATAGTTTAGTGACTATAATTACACGCGATCGATTCTTATGATTTAATTGTCTTTAGTTTTCGTACACTGCAGATAATACTTGCGCACGACGTGGTACTCGTGTGTCTAACGTTACGACTCGAAGGGGAGGTCCACGGCGTTATTCTGCGTACGTCAAAACGTTCTGCCTCGCCCTTCTTTCGGGCCACGGTCGAACTCTACGAAATTCACGCGTACGTTCCACCGTACAACGGAACGACTAATTAATGCATTTTATGTACACAATAATATTACTATCTATAGACACGTATTGTTATTATCATTTCACGTTGACGACAAACACGTCTGCGCGACGTCATTTAATTAATATCGCACAATGGCGGCGGCGGCGGCGTGCAGTTTATCAGATCCGCGCGTTTTTCATTCATTACAGTACGTTCACGTTTATGCAAACACACATTATTACATTGTATCAGACGTGTGCTCCGTGGTGATGTTATAATAAACGACAAGCGTTTCGATAATAATATGCAATAATAATAATAATAATAATAATTACAATAATGTCTCGGAGGCCGTCGCGATAATTTATACGACTCGAACGTTCGTAGTCAAGCGAAACGAGGAACAACGCTTTATGACGGATGAAAAACGCCGGTGCGCCACCCTTTTCGATTTTAAGTGTGAAAAATAATTTTCCGACACGTTCCCCTCCGTACAACCGTCGATCGCGTTTTTCACGTCATTGTTATATGTATACTCGTAATGACGGGAAAAAAACAATAACAACAATAATAATAATAATAATAATAATAATAATAATGATAATAACGACAACACTAGTAGTGATATAGACTTTACAAGTTTCCCCGTTCCTACACGGCGTGAAAAATTAATACGTAAATTGAAACGTCGCATGCTCTCTATATTGTGTACCGCACTCGACGGTATAGGAATAGTGCGTACACCGTGCGCGTGCGAATAGAAACAATTTACGTTCTCCGGTAAAACGCAAATAATACTGCATACCTGCGTGCGTTCGAATTCGCGGAGACGCGCGTTTCGAATCTCTAAACGTATTACGGAC
This sequence comes from Therioaphis trifolii, assembly GCA_027580255.1. NCBI lineage: Eukaryota > Metazoa > Arthropoda > Insecta > Hemiptera > Aphididae > Therioaphis > Therioaphis trifolii. The sequence continues at coordinate 18,817,415 of CM050409.1, forward strand.
GTCTGATGGGCGCAGGGCCGACGAGAGCTTTGGCGCGCCCCAGGGCTGATTATTTTCGGGCCCCGTCACTTATATATACTTATTTTACTGAGATTTATATAGCTGTATAGCATTTTAATACAGTAGCGATACTTAATACGTATTTAAGTTGGATGAATTGTAAATTTAAAAAAAACGGTATTTGGTGTATAAAATCTTTTATTAAAATTGAAGAAAATAATGAACTATTGAACAGTGATTAACGAATAATTAGGTTCAGTTAAAGCGTTCCCTTCCTGGCCTTTTTCATGTCAAAATTTAGGAATTTACGACTATATTATATAATATATTAACCATATCATCAATATAGCACACACTATATAAATACCAACTACGCGATTATACCGATAGGACCCGCAGTGAATGCGCGTTTGTCTATGTGTGTTCTGTGTTGCGTATTTTGTACAATATAGTAGGTATTAAGGTATATAATATTATAGATGGTTGTTTAATTTTGAGCAAACGGACGATAATGGCCCGGGTCTACAGGGCCTGTGCGGCTATGCCTAAATACGCCTCTGACAACGGGCCCCGGGGTTCTGGCCCCTACTGCCCCACCCTCTCGCCGGCCCTGGATGGGCGTGATGTCGTACACGGCGTCTAATGCAATATCGCGCCCGTAATGTATCCGAATATGACGCATAAAGTATGTCTTCCAGTTTTCGCCGGTTAGGTTATATTGAATAAAATATTTCCCATCACTAAAACGTATGATTCGGCTACAAAGTTCTACGATGTTAGACACGCGTATTAAGCACGTCGATACTTTTGCGTATTTCACCGTTACGTATACGTGCACACAAACACAAACACTCTGTATGAATCAGCATTATTTCTCCGGGCGGGAACGGAAATTTTGATCTATCGAAGAAATATCCCGAATTTAAAGTTTTAAAAAACCAGTGCTGTAGCACGCTGATCACCTATTGTTCCACAGTATTTCTGTTGCGCGTAATATTTGAGCGCAATACGTCACGATCGGCTAAAATATATTATATCTTACGTGTAAGGTATTTCAAATCATTTTGACTTTATACCGAAAACGTATTGTTCCGATCTGATACGACTTTAGTTTGAATTAATTGAATTGTTGCCTACTAAAATTAGTTTTAGTTTAAAAACGATTTAAAACTATAAATCGTTAACTATATCAATTACAATTACTAATCGTTATAAACTATATCAATCGTTCGATTTTTTTTTCGTTAACACTAAACGTGTGATACAAATAATCGTTCTATGTTATCGAGCTTCGACGAACAATAACTTTTAGCTTCGATAGATATTATTTTTCCGACTTTATGGTTAACATTTCTTGTGGCCTTCAAGATTTAAACTATCAATTAAGAAAAATTGTACGGTAACGAAAGTACAGTAGGGAAAATAATACTTACAGAATGTTGAAAAATATTTTTTTACAAAAGGGTTGTGGTTCAGTAATTTTGTGGTATTCTATTAAATATACAGGAAAAAATATAAAACAAAGTAATGGCACGAAAATTCTACAATACAGTTATAGGTGTACGTTAACTCTGGAAATAATTGCATGTTCACCAGTAATAGATTGTTCTTATTTATTTCGTATTTCTTTATTTATTAAAACTTTAAAAATTAAAGTACATATTATTATTTAAATTTTGATCATAAAACGACCTAATTTTATTGTGAACTACCTAATTTTATTCTGACTATTGAGCATAAAAACGATTACAAATTTAAATATCAGCTGACAGCTGCTATCAATTCAATCGAAAAATAATGAAATGTAAATTTTTACATATTTGAAAACACATTATTGTTATTTTTGCGAAAATCACGAAAATGTATCATAAATAGTATAGCGATATCTTGTTTTGCAAAAACGTACGTCAAATTTAATAAAAACTGAATTATAAAAGTTTATTTAATTTTTCTTCCGTATCAAAATACAATAATTACAAATATAATTTATTATTCGATCTTTATTTTTCAATTAGATATTAAATCCAAAAAACATGTAGATTGTATTCGATCGCTTTGATAAATTCCTACAGGCCAGGAAACTTGCCATGTTAAATTTATTAATTTCGTATCGATCTCATACTATAATTTGATTTACTAGACGATATAATTGCAAGATATTATATTGGTATAATTGGATATGATATATTTGCATGCATAAGTTAGGAACAATGATTAATGAGCGATTCGTTGATAAATTGATATGGTATAATACACCAAAATAGGAAATTTGCCAAACTCTACATCAGCGTATGCATACCATAATTTATACAATATTGTAATGTCTTCGTAATTTTTTTCTTCGACTCACAAACGCTATCGTTAATTTATGTATTAAACTCTGTCTATGATATTAAATTGGCGTGCGACACAAAAATGGTACACATATGTATTATACACACGTAGCAAATAGAATGAATACGTATCATAAAATGAATTCGAGTACGTGCACTTGTATTTTATGGTTGCGCAGTATCGGGCGCCGTTGTTACTATCAGATTTGGACTCGACCACGTCCGTGATATGTATATATTGTATATGTATATTTATTTATGGTGCCGGTATTAAATCATGACGTCTCCTTAAACTTTTATCAATAATTCTGTTTACTTTTGGCGGCGTTTCGGGAATCGATGTAAACCAAACCCTCGAACACGAGACGTGTCGCCGCGATCGATGATAAATCATACGCGTTTCGTCTGCCGCCGAGCAGGGCACCGCCGTTTCACGTGGATAATATAATAAAGACATCTGTAAACAGCCGCGTTACAGTAACGAGAGCGCACATGGGGTCGACCGTGTGTACGTATATGATAAAATACAGGGATGCTCCGAGCTAACCCCAAACACGGGAGACAATAACGATATTACGGTCGCGCCACACCTCTATTCCCGCCGGAGCCGGTGATAAAGTGTTATGGCCTGTCTATATCTTCTTTATTCTCGTTGTTATGATGAACGAAATCTTCCGTTCCGGCGGCAGGATATTTCCGGTTTTACGAGCGAGATTGATTTTATCCTATTAAACGTATAATACATGTGCGCGTGCGACGCGCACGAAATAACAGTGTCTGAACCAAATTTATATGGCGCGCGGCGCTGGATGGCTTTTTGTTCGTTAGCATATAATAAATATCGTGGCTTTTCCGGACGATCCCACGGAAAAATACCGTTTCGAATCCGATCCTATCGAGACGGGTCGATTTGTCAATATTCGTCACGCGAACGTTACTGTCTAATAACAATAATACACGACGATACGTTTCCGTGGACTCGTTTTTATTTTTGCTGTCGTCGTTGTTTTTTTCCATTCGTAAACACGCGTGTATTATTGACAAATAAAAACATTTGATTTTACTCCGAGATAAACACGTTCCCCGTGACTGTGTACACACTCATTATGTTTTATGCGTTCTGCTTATCGGGTGTATTGTATCATTAAATTGTGTGGAATTGGTTATCCACGCTGTCGTACGATGTTTTGTCCCCGGTTAATGTCTCCCGAGATTTTCGTTACATTATTTTGTCGTCAACTCATATAACACATAATACAGTGTATATAGCGACCCGTTGACGTTCGGACAGATGGAATGGTCGATTCGGTGACAACCTCTTTATGGCCATAACACATACCGCGTCACACGTTTCCGCGTGAAAACTACGAATGTACTTCATAAATTAGGACGACTCGACGAATAACACTCATAAATCGCAATAAAGTAATACAAATGACTCGTTTTTATTACTTTCACGCGAGAGGAGACGTTATTTTAGCCGTCGTACTCACGGCGGTACACGCATATTTAATACTCTATATATTTCATGCGATTCATAACGTGCAGTATGTGTGTGTGTGTGTGTGTGTGTGTGTGTGTGTGTGTGTGTGTGTGTGTGTGTGTGTGTGTGTGTGTGTGTGTGTGTGTGTGTGTGTGTGTGTGTGTGTGTGTGTAACGATTTCAAACTTCCGACTCATCTTCTATTTTTTTTAACGCGTCTTATTTGTATAGTCAATACCTCTACCGTGCCTACTTCACAATGATACCGTGACGTAGATTCATGTGAACAGTGGGTAAATACAAGTAGACACTTGTTGTTTAAGCAAACCGATGATAAGTAGATTCATTTATCATCTACATTAAACGTACAAACAAAAACACGTTGAAATGGCCTGACACAAAATCTAAAGATTTTTCCCAGGTGATTTGATAAAAATGTTTAAAGCCGAAACCGATATACTATGCTAGATGACTCACCACGTGCAACGTAAATAACACTTTCATAAAAATATATTATTTATTTCTTCGGATATTTAAACAATTCGAGAATAAACTTCGGATCCTAAAAACGATTTTTATCCAATTATTTTTAAGGATAATTTAACCGCGTAAAACGGATTTTTAATAATACGATTTACTTTTAAATCAATCAAATTGAATCTATTTCGATGATAAATCGTGAAAAAGAAAAAAAGACGACGTTTAATACCGAAAAATACAGATTATAATCAATAATAGCAGTAAAAAAGTTAAGATCCGATATTTTAACACATTTCAAATGTATCGAAGCTGTTAAGAATACTTTACATTCTTATCTTTTATTCAATAATTTGAAAATCGATTTGTGCACTTTCCTCCTTCTACGTGGATGATTAACACTGAATAAAGGTATATTGACAGATCACGAAAAACCAAAAGAGCTTTTAACGTCAGGAAAACGGTTGTTGCTCTCTTTATTCATAAGCTTAATCGCTTACCTACTTTTCTCAAACGCGTTTGCCCGTCTATATCTAAACATCTTAAATTGACTTTGAAATTCCATTTCTCTTGAATGTATAACACACTGAGGGACCTATAGTGATATCATATAAATATTCATATAACTCTGTTTATCAGGAATATGTTCTCATTTGCACATCTTTTGAAAATTTAATACATTTCGTACAAACACAATTTGAATAATAATATATTGCACATATTGAAAATTCACATAACTCAATAATGAATTATTATGTTATTATTAATAACTACTGCAACCCATATCAACGGTGGTCTATGTTGCGTGAAAACTAGGAAGTATTTAAATGTGACAGTGGTTAATGTCTACAGGCGGATATTGGGAGGGGCATTGAGAGGACAAAAGCCCCTCCCCAGAATGTTATCAAGCTCTTTCTGAATTTTTTGTTATTCCTTTACTTTACTTAGCTAATTTTTCCCCATTACTAGCTGTGTCACTGCTCTAAATTAAAAGTAACCGAAGCTCGTTGCCTAAAAATGTTTCTTATGTTAATTGATAAGGTAAAAATGTCAAGCCCTCTCCACAGATGTAACCAAATATCTGCTTATGTTAATGTCACTATGAGAACAATATATTACAAACGTGAGTAATTTTATTATTACGTGATAATTTTATAAAATACGAAAAAATGCACTTTAACATAATCATTAATAGTAATAAATAGTATATGTCAGTCAGAATTCAGAATAGTTGGATATCGGTAAATTTTCAGTCAAAGAGAATATTTGATCGATGAGCTCTAGTCTTTACCATAGATGATTTAATGTCATTTAAATTAAATCATACATATTGTTGGTATATATATGAGAAATGCTGAAGTATCGGCGTGGTGAAAAAATAATGATAGTAAACACTAACACAAAACGAAATTCGATAACCTCAAAGCAGTATTGGTCATCGTTGATCAACTGACCCACTACGTTTAATATATATTTGAAAACTTATATTTCCATCGCACCATACTGTTGTAAAAATTACAATATTATATTTATTTTTTCTCAGAATTCGAAATGATAAAGAACAAAAAAATCAACACATCCGAATTAAATTGTTTTCCGATATTTCCCGAAACTGAGACATAGGTAGTAACAAAAAATAATAATACTTAGACAAATTTTGTCAAACATATTGTAATACACATGTATATAGAGGTACATTTTGTTTGATAGTATTTAATGCTTTAATCTAAATTATTTTCATAAAATAAACATATATTCTCGTTTTATTTAATTAATTTTTATTAAATTAAAATAATTAATACCTACTTTATTTACGGTACACACTTTGTTTAATATAAATTTTATATAATATTGAAATGTCGTAACAATTGATTGTTGGCTTTATGGAAAAAAAAGTATTTAAAATAAATATTAACATAGAAAATCAATAAATTAAAGTGAAACCTAAATCAAATATAATGATTGCAAATTGAATAATATCAGTAAAAATTGTATTATTCAAGAATTATGAATGGAATTAACACTTTGACCTAGATGGCAATACGTTTATAAGAAAAAAATCTGAACAAAAAAATAAAACTGTAACATCACAATGATATTGCAATTTATTTTCGAAATGACTTGGAAAGTTAAGAAAAGTGATTAATTATAATGATTGGATTCAAGTGGTAGATTGATCGCAGAAATAAAAAGCAATTTAATCAAAAATAATATATATATTGACGGTTACTTCGTCTCTCAAATGTCAAAATGACAACATAATATATACTGAAATCGTGCCATCTGTTATAGGTAACGAATACAAAAACGTAGAAGCTCGAAACTCTTATAATTATGATAAATGTATATTCGAACAACATCGTAGATTTGAAGTACATACTTATAAACAACTCGATTGCGTGCAAAACCAGTGGCGTAACTAAGACCTCGCGATTCTTGTATAGAGTGATATGGTACACAAAAGGGGTTGCTAACACGATATGTAGGGCGCGGGGAAATATTCTCGTAAATCAATTAAGTTGTGTATAAAATAACCTTATGACCTTGAACTAAAACAATAAAAATTCATTTGTTTTATGATATAATAGATTTAGATAAAACATTTTAATTTTAGATTCTGAAAAAATCAAAGGATCGATTGGTTTCACAATGATATTTATTTTATTTTATTATCATCTGGAGACACTTTTTGGTATACTTAACACTGTCCAAAACTTTCATCCCGCAACTCTATAGATCGGAAATCGCATTTAGATGGTACTTTGGAGGTTCATTTTTTTATCCTCTGAATAACTTTTTCCAAACGTGAAGGAAACTGCCGAAAAACCAAGTAAAAACAACAATAATTACCGTAAACGATACTTTCACCAAATCAATTTTATATTTATTCAGTAATAACTCCAAAATGAATGTTACTAGAAACTTGAAATGTTGACAATAATATTATATTAATGACACATCACTACATACTTTACGAAGGTTTCAAAAAAAATATAACTTTGAAAATATTTCGTTTTTCACATTTTATCTTTAGAAACATTTTTAATATGAGACAAAAAGTTCTGAAAATGTAATATGACCATACTCATATACTTAACGAAAGATACTGAAAAAAATTTCTTAAATCGTAAAGCAGGATTTTTTTTTAACGTTCAACTAAATTATTCGACGATTTTCACATTAATTTTTAACCTTAAATACATATGAAAAATTTTAGGACCATCTAATCATTATGAACTTTTGGATAAAGATAAAGTGACATGTTTTGAATCTTTTAGTTGAAAAAAATGTCTCATTTGTGCAAAAAAAACTGTTTTAATGGTTTCGACAAAAAAAAAACCGACAGATAATTAAATTAAAAACGGTTAAATATATAAACAATATGTTTTTACACTGAAGCTTTGTTCAGAATCGTTTAAATAAAGAAATGATTTATTGTTTCTTTAAAATTCAATACACCCGTCATTATCTTGTCCGAGGAGCAATGAATACCCCATGGTGCGAAGTACGTCTTTTTATTATGATGTATAAAATCGAAACTTGTATATGAAGCAATTTAATGATTCGTTATAAAAAATGCACAATATTTAATTACGTAAAGAGAATATTTCAAATAAAAATGGAGATTAGTGATTTTAAATACTGCTACATATTAAATTTTACATGGAATAAAATGTAACTTACAAATAATAAAAACAAAAAAATCATATAAGCAATGTCATTATATAAGCTGTATATTTTCGAATCTTTAAACCATTTATTTTTTTTTATAAAATTCTCGATAAATTTTATTTAATTCAAGATTTTTTCATCTAATTTTCTTTATTTTCTAATCTAATAATATTCACCATTCCACTGGTTACGATTAATACTTAAATCTGATATACCTGATAAATAAAACCAGCTTAAACGCTAATGGACTTTTTAAGTTCAGTCGTCATCGAATATTACTTATTCCTAGGAAAATTAGTTAAATGTGAGTGTGTAGTCATTAAATAACGATGTTTTCCGTTGAAACATCTATTTATGACTTTAGACATGTCACGGAGTAATAATAATTCTTCTATTGAGCATCACATAGTTTTATAATTAATTACTTCGATTCCAATGTTAATAATATATTGCAATATAAGTTAGGTGTTAAAACTATTTCTGAGAATTTATGCTGTAAATAAATGTACAGTGTGCCTACTAATATGGTCAAAATTATGAGTCATAACATGCTAATCAATGTAAGGAAATTATTATTTCTTTACATATATTCGAGTCAGTTACACACATTTTAAGTGAATAAAATAATAACCGCTTGATTAATTCGAATACGTTTTCCTTCGCGAACTCCAATGTTATATAATATCATAATATGTACATAACTATTTTGAAATCGTCCGACACGTATTGTAAAACATAAAGTCATATAAAATTATCCCTCGTGAGTATTTTGCGTAGTACTGTCGTCTGCAGTAATACAACGATAATCAAACAATTAATAACTTACACACAGTTCTTGATTAAGCTATCTTGGAAATAGCGGTGGTAAATTGATTCCCTATGATGAATTCGGTTCGTACACGCATTAGAGTTAACATCGAACTTGTTCGGTTTTCTTAATTCGAGTAATAAAACAAGTAAACAACAGAAAAGTTTGATTTATTTTCATTGAAATACGAGAACAAATACGATTTGAAGTACGTTCTGTGTTACAGCGTCAGGTTCATTTTAAATGTCACGTGTTGATCCCGATTTGAATTAATATACAATCATGATATCATAAGACACGTCTCTTGACGTATCTTTTGACTGTCGTTTGACGTCACTAATTAAAATGATATAAACGTTGTGACACATATTGTACTTAGACTGACGGAGAAGAAACAACATTGGCACCGCGTTTAAATATTAAACTGAAATAGCATTGTATAGCTGTTGCGATAAAGAACCTCATGAGAAAATACTTATTTAGTTCTGAAATACAGGTCACCTTTTACTATTATATATAAAAAAAAAAAATAAATAACATCGAACTAAATTTTTAATGTTTCCTAATAATTGAATAGCTCCACATTTTAAGGTATCACTATAATAGCACGATTACTCATCGGTATAGATTATACGTTTTCCATTTGGTTTTTATACCTTAAATATATTATTAAAATTTTCCATCGGCGAAAGCGTACAATATATATTATATACCAAAACGATATCGTCGATATCAGAAAGAAATAAAATACCATGTTAAACTAAACAGTGTTGGTCTCCCAGGTAAAATATCGCATGTCTTTTCTAACAAGAAATAAATCGTCTACCTTGATTACCATAATTATTACCTACACCTGTGGATGGTCAGTTATTTATTATTAATTGTTAATTGATTAATTTATCAAATTAATATAGTTTGATATTTTGAATCGGAAAAAAACTGTTTCATACATCAACAATCTTCATGCCGTCTCACGTATCTCGATTTTACTACGATTCGCAATTCTTTTTCGTGTACTTTCCTATCAACTAAAAAAAAATGTCGTGCCAGAATATAAAAAACTCCTCCGTTTCCCGGACGAAAAATAAATCACGTATCGATTACCTACTGTTGTTCACACGTCGGGGGTAAAATGTTTTGACTGTGAAAAATCGATGTTCTCGCTAAGCAAGAAAAAAAAACCGTAAAAAACGTATATCAGAAACTTTTCTCGTTTTAAAACAATAAATATTCGTTATCGAAACACGAAAGTTTTTCTAATCATTATAATTATAAATAAATTTACGTAGCACCTTGGAAAAATATAAATCAACGTAAGTGACCGCCATTGAATAGCGTTTACGTGTCAATGGTGACGGCGCCGGGGGCGGACAAAGCCCGGGGGGGAATATGACGGACGACAGGGTTGACGACGGCGACAGTGGACAACCGTAGTCCGCGATTTTCGGTCTTGCGGATTCCATTGGCGCAAGACTCCGTGTTTGACGGTCCGAAAGAAACCCACGCGCGAATGCACTCCGTCCGAACATCAATTACACACGATTTAACGGCAGCGGAGCGGATGACGGCGATCTTAGCGCCAATGATATCGGACGTTAGTCGACGACGACGACGACGACGACGTTGGTGAGACGTGTTAAACGGGACACGGTCGGCGAGTCTGCGCTCGTGTGCACGAGTGCGTGAAAGAAAATAGCGGAAAAAAGTTTCTCGGTCCGGCGTGTGTTCCGGCCGCCTGTTTTCGGTGTAAACCGTGCGACGCGGGGGGATGAAACGCGTATACTGTTTTCGGACGCCGAAACTCGAGAATCGCGTGAATGGCGGCGAGTAGTAATAAAATACGGGTTCTGGACCCTAAAATAAAAATTACAGGGAAAACATTTTTCTCCAAGCGGCGATTTCTACATATTTTTACCGTGTAAAAAAAAAAATCCAAATATTAAAAAAATTTTTGTTCTGTGACCTAAAATAAAATTTCCAGGGAAAAAATATTGCTCTAAGGGGCGATTTCTACGTATTTTTACTGCGAAAAAAAAATCTAAAAATTAAAAAAATTTAAATAAAATGTAAAAAATTAAAAAATTGCTTTAATAATTATTACAAAAAATAAAATGTTATATCCACCAATAAAAATATTTATCGCAACAAATGTTCTCTTTTAGATTTTTTTTTTTTTTTTTTTACGGTAAAAATATGTAGAAATCGCCCCTTGGAGCAATATTTTTTCCTTGGAAATTTTATTTTAGGTCACAGAACAAAAAATTTTTTAATATTTGGATTTTTTTTTTTTTTTACACGGTACAAATATGTAGAAATCGCCGCTTGGAGCAATATTTTTTCCCTGTAATTTTTATTTTAGGGTCCAGAACCCGTATTTTATTACTACTGCGGCGTGGCGTCGAGACGGGGACTTTTCTGTTCCGACGCACACACGCACACACACACACACACACACACACACACACACACAACGTTATGACTGCATATCGTTGCGTATGTGGCGTTAGAGTAGATGTGTCAGAGGGCAATACGGAATGTTATGATGACGCGCTAGCGGAGTGATTCGCGGGGAATTGTTTCGTTTTTTCGTCACGTCCGGTGCGCGCGTGGTCTCGCAGCCGTTTCGCGGCGGCCGGCGACCCCGGACGGACAAGGGGGTCGCAGCGCGTGATTAAAAATTTAACGGAAAAACGACGGGGGAAAAATATCAAAACCCGGCAGCACGTGCGCGAGGCCAGCGCGTTCCTCCCTCTACGCGTTCCTCTCTCGACGCGTCTCTGACTCCACGGGCCGTAGTCGCGGTCGCGTCCAAGACGAATCATCCCCGTCGCGAGAGAGGGAAAACGAATTTCGTTTATACACACGCGGTCGGCCGCGGGGTCAAGTGCGTTTTAACCAGAGGCGAGCCTGTGCCGTTATCGCGCCGCGGGCTACACCCGGAACCGGCCGATGATTCCGAATGACGTCATTAAGTCGGTAAATCGAATAAACCGTGTCGGTAACCCCTCGCATGAAGTTAATGCAAACGACTGTTGATCAATTATTAACAATATATTCGGTACGTGACCGACGAGTCGATAGCTCGTGCACGACGTACTCGCCGTTAAAATGTTATTATCATTATTATTGAATAATATTTATAGTCCGGTTTTATTTCAAACAATATAAATAGTAATATCTTTGTCTTTGCCACATGAAAAATTGGCTCGTAAAATAGTCACAATAATGTAACATTATTTAGTACAATTATTTTAATTTAAATCATGGAGAAGCAACGATCCATCAACAGAACCTCAGAAACCTATATTCATAACATGTTGGATTGTATTTTTAATTTTAATTTTTCGTCTATATACTTATAAACCTTCAATCAATTTCTTTTATGTCTTCGGTTGATATGCTCAAGGAACGCATGTCGTGTATGCAAGGATTGTCTGGCGATTTAATTTTATGTAGAATATTTTAATATGATTTTTAGCCAGCTAGTTAAAAGTCATTGCCACGGCTCGTGAGTTTATGCATTTGCATATTGCAATCTTGTCGTATTTAATGCTAGGTGACATAGAAATCCATTTCAAGATACTGTGGTTAAGTACGTGAAATTTTATGCTGCATATTTTTGCATATTTAGAGGTTTTTGAACTATTTGGCATATTTATGTGTTTTCTATTTTATTGTGCATATTTTTACACAAATTTGATCAAAACGTAACAATTTCTATTTTTACACAGTATGAAATATATATTTGAGTTTTCGCAACATCAAATTATTAAAAATAAAACGTATATAGCAGATAAAGCGAGTACAAAAGTACGTATATACACACGTATTTTTTGAAATTGAGTACATTTATATAATAAAATATCACTTTTAAAAAACTTTTAATGATGTGAATGGACATTTTTTGTTATTTCAAAATTTACTTATGGTATTTTCATTTTTTAATCTACATATTTTTAGATTTTTAATGCATATAAATGCATATTTCTGAACTTTTAAAGGCATATGTCAATGCATATTTTTCCAGCTTTTAGTGCATAAGTGCAAACTTATTCAGGCATTTTTTAGAGCATGAACTCACGAGCCCTGGTCATTGCACAGGGCAGCATTTATCATACACCACGAGGCACTTGTAATTAGTTTCAAAGTGATGACTTGAAATTATTTTATTGGGAAGTTTTGCTGGACCCCATATTTTTGTATCGTATACACTGTATACCATAAGACCAAACTAGTATTATAATATTTGTTTTGAAGACTAATGTTAATTTCAAGATAAATAGAACTGTCGGAGTAAACGAAGGCGAGTATTTAGTTGTTTACGTTCAGTTTTGCTTTTTTTGGTAAGGTGTTAGCCTTTTATTCAATGTAAAATATTTTATAAATGGTTTTGGTGGAATATCATTATTGTTTAAGTAAGAGAGAGTCATTTTTTCGCGACTAAAGATCGAGTTTACTATGGTGGTTTTTTCATTTATTTTAATTTTTGGCCCGTAATTGAATTTTGTTGTAGGTAAGTTTGAACTCGATTTGTATGTCAGTTCTACCTATAAATGTACCGATTAGATTATTATTGGAAGTGACTGTGTTCGAAATGAACAATATTTCAAAACAGGGCGGATAATAGTGACTTGTTTTTGGTCTGAACTGTGGTGGTCACCGCAACGATCGCGACGAGGGTTCTTATGACAGGACGAGCGCGAGTGACCGTATTACTAGTAACTCGTACGTTGTGGTATTTGTTTTTTTCATTTTTGGATCTTCGAAGTCGATTTTATTTGCTACAGTAAAAGTCTACGTTGAAGATATCTTTGTTAATGAAAGCCATTTCAAGACAAATGAATAGAAGAGAAGTAGTTTGTTTTGGCTGTGTATTAGAAAACATTTTTGTTTACAAGCGCGGGGAAGCAGTGAAACCTTTTCACAGTTGAAAATGAATAAATACATCGTTTTATACGGTAAACAGATACACGTGTAGACTCTAGGACGTCACGATTGCAAATTCAATCAAATTTAAAATGTATATACGTATCATGCGTGTTCCACTGCAGTGACCTACGGGCTATGGTACACATTAATCCCGTAAATAGAAACGCAATAAAGATTCAACAAATTAGATCGCATGATATGATATTACTACACTTTATGACTTCAAACGAGTGATCAAATCGTTGTTTGTGGGATAATATCAGTACAGTAGTGTGTATTCGAAACCTTTGATTCGGCATCAAAACATTAGGAAAATTAAATTCTGCCATTTCTCGAAAACTACTTTTTTCTACGAAAAAAAAATATTATCAATATGTTTTATCATTACTTCAATTCGTTTATATGATATGGTTCATACGTTATTTAAAACGACGACGTGGATATAACGAATAGTTTTAAACGCGAAATAAGTAAAAGACATTGAAATAGTACAAATGTTTCAAATATTATTTAACATGAAGTTTATAAACCAGATATTTATAATTCAGTGGAAAAAAATGCGCACATTTCACAACGAGATTTCTTTTGCATCTAGTAAATGTAAAACAACGCGATGAAAATTATATTCGCTATTTCCAAGTACCTTCTATTAAATTATTCAGCACGTCAAAAAATTAATTTTTTTTCTTAATTTTATTATCATAAACACATTTACACAAGAGTATTCAAACGCAATGCATTTTTAATTTAATTTTTTTTTTTTTAATTATTCACTTAAAAATTGTTGTGCAAAATCCTACTTGTACTGAAGCGTGTACTAAATTAAACCTAAACGTCTCTGTGTTCTTACTTATTTCTGTGTTTTTTTTTCATGTACATAGTTTGCAAATTATCGAAAGTTTGATATAAGTTATATTTAAAATTCATTAATTAAGTACGCAATTAATTCAATAATATGTATAAGTTATAACTCATAACTCCGAACATTTATTAGCATAGGCACCTTTGGGAAGAGATTTAGAGGGGTATTAGCTCCTCCTCGTATGAATAATACTTTCCTCTCCAGAATTATTTAGAGATATGAACCTAATTATAAATATAAAAATAAACTCAGTATACATTTAAGAAATATACTCTGATGATATTAATTATTCATAAATAAAGTTTTTAATAATCATTATTAATAATTATTGCCAAAGCTAGTAGTGTCAACTCTTGCATTATTTAGATTATGGCGTATTTTATTAATCGTTTCCATAATAGTCGACGCTAACATAAAATATGATCAATCTTATTTATGAATAATGTAATTTATATAATATGTACATATGTATGTTTGACGTATGTTTAATTATTATATTATATATTTACACACAATATTAACATACTGATTGAAAGAGGGTATGCACATTAAAAAAAAAAAAAAAAATTGTACTGAAGCTACTGCCTCTTCTCTCTCAACATATATTATTTTCTAAGCCTATGGCTATAACAGCTACAAATATTTTATATAATATATTAATTTTAACCTAATTACATGTATAATACAAGTTATTTTTCAATTAAGGTAACATTTTAAACTTTTCTGCGAAATACAGTCGATGAATTAAAAATGCTATAAAAAAGTGCATTTTGAATTTATCTACCCAACCATGTGTAGTGTTTTTTATTATTCATTATTTTGGGCGTCTTTATTTCCTCTCCGTTTCTGTGTATTTCTCTCTTTCTTTCGTCCCAACAGTTTTGTTTTTAAAACCAATTGCAGTTTTACAGATGCGATTATACGCAATGTTCGCATAAATCACCCGAGCCTCGACCGTCACCGAAGGGGATGATAAATATTTTAAGACATTTAGTCGCCCGCTTTCTCTGTCCTACCGTACACATCAGTAAAGTCTTGTCGCAATGAAATAAAAATAAAAACTTGTCCCTTCGTAATGATTTCTCGGCCAATTGTTTTTTTTTATGCAGCGCCACCGATAAAGTGAGTAATATTTTTCACTCCTCGTTTTATTTATTTATATTTTTTAATTTCGTTTTATTCTGTTAAATTTGTTGTCAACCAACACCAATTGATTGCCTTTAATACCCACGTGACCAGTAAGATCTACCCAGTGAAAAATACTTGTAATTTAATACATCGTAACGTGGAAAGTTTTATTTTAAATTCTTTGAATTTTTGAAGTTTTTTTCAGAACATCGAACAGAATAATATGATGGCATACACAAAACAAACTTTTGATCTTGATGTATCGCTTAAAGTAGACGATGACAATAACTACTTTTATTAGAAAAACAAATTATCCGATACGATATTCTCTCCGATGTCTGGATAATCTTGTGGTTGTCATTTAATGTGACGAATTTAATTGAACGTTAGTAAATAACCGACCAATGAGAAACGACGCTGTAGGTGTACGATTATGATGTAACTCGCTCGTTACTTTGTGGCCCATAAGGCTTATTAAGTTAATGGAAGTAATGGAAGTAACCTTTGTTGTATTTTATCATATAATACGATTTTATTCATGCAGAGTTAAAATGTTAGTATCGTATTTTAATATTACATTATTAGTTTTTGTTGTCATTCGGTTAGCGGCTATAGATGAAAAAGTCTACTCGACTTTTCACTATTACAGCAATTCATTTTTTTTTTCGAAATACAAAAGTTTTTTATGAACAGATTTACACGCAAATATTTTATTTTATTTGTTTATGAATAATAGGAAGTGTTATACATGATCGATGATGTTTTCCATTTTACCGAACGGTTATTATTTTAAAGTAACACGCAATTAAATATAATTATTTGAAAAAAATATGTGTACCGGATTTAATGTTTTAAATTATATGTTTATTATTATTATTATTATTATCATTTCGAATAGTAATAACTAATGGAGTAAAAGCTTTTTTTTTTTTATCGCGATGCAAAAAATAATAAACGAAATGCCATTATTTTTCATTTCTGTTAGCTCGGACGAGGTCGAGGAGATAAGGGACTTCTATGAAAGATAAAATAAAAGTATACTCTCCTGTAGAACTACTATTATTTAGTTCTAACATCAAATGACCATATTATGGTATCTTATTTTGTCGCATAGGTACTATAATGTGAACAATTGCTCTTGTAATTATATATATATATATATATATATATATATATATATATATATATATATATATATATCTGAGAACTTGATAACTTTTTTTTTTAATGAAACTTTTTTTAACTATTTATATTATAATTTTTCTTTTTTAATTTTCATCTGCCAACGGAAAAATATCATATCACATAACGATAACTAGATGATTTACTTGTGGCTTCGTATTTTAAATTTACAGCGAGTTAGAAACAAATATAAAATATTATATTACAACAAAAATATTCCCCGAAATAAACTCATGCTATTGCGATGTTATATTATTAGTTATATTAAATGGTATTATCTCGACTCGGTGTTTGCAAATTACAGTGTGTCTGTTTATAATCCGTTTACGATGACTAAATAGAGAATAATTATTAGAAATTCATTTGGCTCATGGTTATTTGATTATTAGTCACTTTTGATGTTTTCAACAAAATATGCCATCCAATTTCATCTAAAACATTCTCGTATTTCGTAATACATAACAACGTTTGTCTGTAACTTCGAGTGATACACACCGATAAATCCAATCGTATAGAGCGTATAGTAGGTACCAAACATAGTTACGATCTGATCCGCAACAGTTTTTATTCAAACATTCG
Source organism: Therioaphis trifolii (assembly GCA_027580255.1). Classification (NCBI taxonomy): domain Eukaryota; kingdom Metazoa; phylum Arthropoda; class Insecta; order Hemiptera; family Aphididae; genus Therioaphis; species Therioaphis trifolii. The sequence continues at coordinate 18,834,867 of CM050409.1, forward strand.
ACAAAAAAATGACAGTAAACGAAGCGTACTCTCTGCTTGGTTAACATCACGAAATACCGCCAGTTTCTCACAGTTTCTCACACCAGCCACGTAATCGGTTCTTTGAGTCAAAATGTTACTAGCGACGGCTGTAGTTATAGCTTAAAATATCATGATGTTTTACTCTTATGACCATGACAATTTATTTGTTGGGACTATAAGCTTCAACAGCTTTATTTTATTTATTACCGTTATCAAATTTATCAAGCTCACGTTATACTTTAACAAATAAGTCTTAATTGTCTTTAGAACTAAATAAGCAAGGGTACTCCACACAGATGTACTGTTGTCCATATTCCGCTAATCTATATTTGAAATGTTGTCATCTCTTAAACAATTGGTCCAATAATAACAATAAATTAAAATATCTGAATTTTCAACAACGAAAATTATTTAGTTTCATTCATATTCTAAATTATACACGAAACGAAATTCAAACTTACGTATTTTTCAGAACTAAATTTCAACTTAAAATTATCAGGTTATATCTGTTTTTTTATTTTTTTTATTTATTGAAGCCGAAACAACAAAAGTTAATGGCTTTTGAATCAGTGATTAAATTTACAGATATTGGGGAGGTGTATTGGGTTACATATAGAGTTAGTTATATTAAATTATTAAATTAGATTGTACAATTTTGTTATTTTTAAACTAACCTAGTGCTTGTTGGAGGTTGTCGGCTATTTCTTGACTGTTCTTGGTGTCCCTGTAACGCAGGCAGTTGCAAATTATGTGCTTGATCCAGATGGTTTCTTCGCAAGTGGGGCATATGTCGGGATCCGTTCTGGTCATGAGATGTCTGTGAGTCAGCCAAGTGTGGCCGATTCGTAATCTGTTAAGAATTACTTTATACCTGTTTTATATACGTAGGAAACGTTAACTCAATATCTTTTCATTTTATTACTTTATACGGTAACCTATTTTCAAGAAATTGATTTAAAAAACCACTTAGAATGTATGTGCTTTGGCATTTATTACTGCCTTAAACCAATTGAAATGAGAGATGTAAACACAACAAGTAAATGCGCTTGTTACGTATAAAATTGAATACGCTCTAACTATATCTACGAATACATTTATTTACACTTAGAACTAAAATGTGTGATAAGTAATTCATTCGTATCACAGAATATACCAATAAAATATTTGGTGTACGTTTAGTGATAAATTCCGGTAAATGATAATTTATTGTTCACAAATCTTTGGTTGAATTAATTTCTATTGTATTCTACGTAATTAAAATTAGTTCATATTTACATGAGTATTGTTTCATATTCCCACCCATCAACAAAACTAATGTTTTCACAATCCCGAATAAATATTTTGTGTACACATGTGATGATTTAGAAGACTATGATTTCACATTTTATAATCCTCTATCGCAATACCGTTGTAACAGATATTCGAACATTAATATTTCATAACATTTTTTCACTATAACAATATTTAAGCTGATTCTTCGACAAAAATAACTCGATAATCGACACTGTGTTCATAGTGTATATTAATAATTGATTCATGTGTTTAAAATGTATCCAACACCACCACATTTAAATACAAATTACAATTATTACATTGTAATATATCAAGTGAGTTATGTACGAATGAACAGTTTTATTAAAATTTGAAATTACACAATCTTAAATACTTATACCTTTTTATAAAAAGGTACTTCGAAAATTGTTGATATTTGCTGTTAAAAATTAAATATGCGTATTTAAATCACAATTTACTTAAACACTTTCGTAATTTCTATGTAAAAATCATTTTAATAATACTTAATAATGCTCAATGATTGTCTTAAACTTAGCTAATTTTTGAAAACACTTTAACCTGTAGTTCTTTTGATCAATGACTTACTCAATACACCAAAATTTGCTACTTTTTCCACTCAACTTTCGTATACCTTAAATTAAACTAATATAATATAATAACATAATATAATAGACTAATATTATATTGTGGACAAAATTGTGATTCAATTTTTTAATACAAATTTTAAATATTAATACTGTAGTCTATGCATTTATATGCAATCATGCATGGCTTTATTCGAGTGTAATAAAAGTTTTTCATGATAAAAATGTTTGACAAATAATGTTGTCTAGCACTGTTTTATTCTATTAAAACAAAACCAAAAATATGAATGAATGTTATTATTTTATAAATACATATATTCAAAATATAGTAAAATGTATATCATGAAAATTTCTTTACATAGATAAATCTAAAATAATAAGAAAACTTCACATTTTTAAACTACCCTAAAATAGTAGTTTTAGGTGTTAACTTGTGAAATGCAAATGGAAATCTATATTTTTTGTCAATAAAAAGTGAAGATATTTTTTTAGTAGTAAGAAAAACATTTATCGATGCAAAACGCACGGCACATGGACCGCACAGTGATCGAAATACCATTTCTAAAAACTTAAAATTGCTCTCAAACCTAAAGATTTGTATCAATCAATATTTTTCAATCACTAAATTTTACGAAAAGAAATTCCGTTCACATTGTGATAGCAATGAAATACTGATTTCTGAAAAATTTGATTCTAAAAAGTTAACCTCCAACACTGCATCTTAAGGGTAGTTAAAAATGTGTAATTTACTTACCGTTTTAGATTTTTCTAAATAAATAAATTATTGTAACATGCGTATTATTCCACGTTAAATATTTAATATGATAAAATTGCTGTCACATAATTATTAAATCATCCTGTACACATATCGGTCATAAATTATTTAAAATTTTTAAATATCACAATTGTATTATGTAAACGGCGTATGCTGAATCACCATTTAAAATCCTGGATTAAAGCCCTAACAGGGTGATTGGCTGAAGAGGTTCCATTGTACGTAGTTCATCACATGAAACAATACATTTTCGGATGGATATTGAATAATTGAAACTATTAGCTTAGTCCTTCCGAGCTCTCACACACTCGACTATTTTTGTACAATGGACATATTTTCATAGTCACTCATATATTTTATGAAACCATCAAAATAAATACTTCACGAATACGGGACATTTTATGTATCTGTATTCTGCGTAATAACACGAATATTTATATATGCCTACTACCCATTATATGTTTTTGAACGTCAAACGAGTTATATAATAAATAAAACTTTCGCTGAGAATGAAAATACACGAAAATCGCAAATAATGGTGTACTTTTAAATATTTATATTTCACCACTATTCCATCAACTGTACGTGTGAAAATACTATACACAGTCGAGTTAAAAAAATTATTGCTATTTCATCCATGAACTTTTTACATTAAAAATTACGTGACTAACAGTAATGTTCTTTGAATGGTAGTTATGAGCCATTATAAATAAACATCGAAATAATCAATTTTGATGATGACAGCATAAACATAAAAACTTGATGGTCTGTATGGAAAATTTTACATTCATAAAAAGATTACTTAAAATTGTGGTCAACATTTATTGTTTGACGTATACAGTATAATATATGTATCGATATTCTACTTTATTTAAAAATATTTATCTCATAGAGATATTGATATATCAAGACTCGTTTAATGGCACAATATTTTTCAAACCTTGTCATTTATTTATAGTTAACATCACAGAACAAGATTGTGTATACCTAATATTTGTAAAACAATACATTATTATTTTAGTTTTCGTTTTCCAAATATTTCATTAAAACTGTTCAAATAAATTAAAATCTAGACAGGTAAAAAAAAAACACTCAGAAAATATATTTCACCAATTAATTTCTTCAACCACATGAAACTGGCCACGTTACAATCAACGTTACAATCAAACAGCACATCGAAGAATTTGGAGAAAAACCAATAGTTTCAAAGTTTGCACTTAACTTTTGGATCTCGTCGAAAATAGTTTTTGTGTGTAGAACGATTATCAAGCCGGAAAATACTACGTTGTTTAATTGATAATGGCTTTTCTCAGATATTTCCCTTAAGGGAACGAAAACGAAATACCGTTACGTACGACAACAAAGGCTCGTAAAAAATTTAATTCGGGCCTCACCGAATTTCTCGGTGAATTTTGAAAGCAAAATCAACAGCTGATTACGAGGGGAAGAAATGTTATCCTTGCTGTAAGAAATAGTATTATAAATGTTTCTTTTTTAACCCAGTTATCAACAAAAACATAAAATGACACGTGTCTATTTATGCTGACGTCGTTGTCACAATTTTCCATTCGATAAATCTAACAATATGCTCGTAATAATTGCATTTATGGGTCAAGTATAATAATAACAGCCAATAGCATACCTTCGACGTAGGTAGAACCGTACGGGTGCTCAAATATTTTCATTATTTCGCTGTTTTGAAATGTTAGTGTTTCACACACATTTATGACAGAGTCGATAATAATTTTCAGGAAAGGAGTTAAATCTGGAACGACGAATAACATCAAAAATGCATTAGAAAATTTTACAAAAAGGTGATAAAAATGTTAGCCTTCTAGAATACAGCTATAAACCATAAACGTTTCACCTTCTAAATTACGAAAAATGTTATTCGAATTATATGGGTTCAATTTTGAAAAATAATAATTCTTTGAAGGTTAAAAGGTTCTTTGAACCTCTAAAGTACAAGTGCGTTAATTTTACACACTCGCTACTAAATTACGTGATTTCTTTCAAATATGTTCGAATTTATTATTAACAACAGAACTTCAAAGAATTATCACAGATCATAATATTGTGTGAGTGTAATAATCCGTAGGCAGCAAACACGTTACTTAAATTCAAATGTACTTCAAATGTTTTTGTGTTTAACAATAAACGTGTCACAACCATTCAATTCTTAGTTATCGAACGATAATAATATAATAAATTAAATGTAGATAATCAGATTAGCAGTCTGCTGCTCATGGTATAAGTACAGTTATTCATCTTGAATGTTACGTTAAACAAGACGCTGCGTGGGCTACATTATTATCGAATGTATTTTCGTTTCATCGATGTTATTACATCGGCATTGTACTGTTATACTTACGGAAACGGTGATAAACTCATGTGCTGTAAACAATATTATGTGAGCGTTAACAGAGATTACTCGTTCTCGTATCTAAATATTATTAAATTCGTTGTCTACTCGTATACTGCGGTACGTGGTGAAACGTCAAAGTTGTTTCAGTGCAGGGGACCGAACGTATGAATCGCTTTTCGACAGACATCATTGTGCACTCGAAAATTAATTTTTTTTTCACCCCCCGTCTAGTCGCTGGATTTTACGACGTAAAAAAAAGAACACGAAAAGTACGTATCTCCGAGTTTTGGTTGGATAACGCGATAGGTATAGGCGTCCGCCCCGCGAGGTCATTATCGTTCCATAACGGGTGCCGTAAAGATTCGATCGCGGTCGAGAACAAACGATTGCGGATCCGACTCCGAACTCGTACACCTAAATCGAAATCATAGGCGTATATATTTTATGCTCGCGCCCGGATCCGAGCGTTTCGGTCGCCGCGGCGTTGTTTATGGGACGAGACCTCGGAAGGAATAAAAGTAACGTCACACGTCGGGCCGAAAAGCCGCGAAAGGCCGACGACGACACACACGCGCGCGCCTGAACAAGCGCTGATAGCGAAACGGCGTACACGCGTACGGCTGTCGTAAAACGCGCGTTAATGTTTACGGCGATTTCGCACCGTTTAATACCCCGCACTGTAACCGAATACTCGTTTTATTCACAACACACACACACACACACACACACACACACACACCTCCGGACGCATATGCGCACTGTGCACACACCTCGTGGTCGCGTGTTTTATGGAATTTTAGATTGTCATGCAATCTCTCGGGTCGCCGCTGCGACGTGTATTTACGGGGGGCCGTTCTCGGGTTCGACCCCCCTCATCCAGGAATAAATAAAAAAAAAGGCACTCCTTATATCGTTTGTTCGGGAATCGTTCTGAGAGCATAATCATTTTCCAAAACGGGCTTAATATTGATGGTGATTGACGGAACGCGTGAGATACTAGCTGAATAATTACGAATAGTCGTGGTCGGGTCGGAGTACAGAAAAAACGTACGAGTATGATATGTCATCACGTGTTTTCTAGTGATCCCAGTTCTACGTTATTCGTCCAAACGTTTTGTAACGGTTTAAACTGCTCCGAGTCAATAAGCGCACGTACTAAAATGTATTTGTGCGCCACAGACGTTTAGAAGAACACGAAACAGAAAACAATCTAAATTCTCTAGCCACGATGAATTTCACTTCACTAGAAAAAAATAATAAATATAAATATATTTCTGATACTTATTTCGAATTCTACATTTTAAGTTTTATTTTACCGTTATCTTTTTTTTTCATTTAAATAGCTTCTATGTGTAATATGACATCTTCAATTCATTTTACCTTGTTGGAATGTTTAGATGACTCAAATTACAAATCATTCAACAATTTCAACTACTTGAAATGAATGACGATCGATTTGATTCTTGTAATGATATTTAATTATTGTGTAGTGCAAGGTGAACCCACTTTAGTAGTTTAGTGTAGTGTAAAGATGCACAAAAGTAATATTCATTAATTTGTCCATGGAGTACTGGTGCGATGATAACGGTATAATAATTCACCATAGATATTCCAGCTTATATTCATACAATATTTATATATTAATATTTATTTATTTAATGGTCAGCCTGCGGTTTGGTAACCTAGCTATCCTCTATGTCCATAATAATGATAAGCTGAAATGCCCGTCTAGCTTTAATATTATTCAACATGGTATGCTGTTTCGACTCTTAGAAAAACTAATTGACGAAAATCCTTTCTTAGTTCGCCTAAACATAGTATAACTGCTAATAAGTATATTAATATTACCACAACCTTTCAAAAGAACCTGAATCGGATACAGTGGTTTTGGCGGTGTAATAATCAGTCAGTCAAGACATTTTTGTTTCATTATGAAGAATAAAATAAATATATATTTAGATATACAGAGTGAGTCAGATCTATTTGACAGTTTCAATAACTTTTTCAATTCATTATTCGTAACTTTTTTTTTTAATAAATATTATAGTACTGCGCTATAACACAGTCGTATTACATTTCAGGAACTCAAATTTTAAAATTTTAAACTTTAATTCACCATTAAAAAAAAATTAAAATAGTCATTTTGTAAACCTTATGTTTAAAAACATCATGATATTAAAATATCTAATTTAAGCTTGGACATGAATTTATTATGAATTTTTTAACTTTTAGAAAATAGATACAAATTTAATTATTAAAATTACTGTACGTTCTATCGAGTTTAAATGATTTCGATTAATATTTTCATGACTAATAATAATAAATATCAATTTTAATTAAATACAATAGTGAAATATTTACAAGAGATGATAAAAATCTTGAAATTAAATTAAAATTCGATATTCCAATTAATTAATGGTGGTATACAATAGTAAAATAATGTGAAACACAATATTATTATTGAGGTTTGCATAAATTTAGAAAAATCGTAGGAATTTAACGGATTAACCTTTATTAGATATTAAAGCACCAAAACTTTTATAAAAATGCTTTTCACAAAGTAGCTATTTTGATTGTTTCACCAAACGGTACAGTAAAATAAAAAAATTGTATATTTCAATTCTAAATTAAAAAAAATCTTTAAAAGCACTTTTGTCGTAACGCATGACTCAAGTAGTAATTTCAAAAAAAAAAAAAAGTTGAATATAATGAATATAAAAAACTAATTGCGTTCGTCAAATATATCTGACTCATCCAATATGTATCCATATGTATCTCGTATATAGATATTCAGTGTTTTATCATGGGCATTGCGTAGAGAAAAATTACAGGTTTTTTCTGATTTGTTTATTGAACGATAAGGTACACGGTTCACCGTGACTGAACGGGTTGGCAGTGTTGTTTAACAATTCATAGGAATATGGGATAAAAACTGCACCAACTATAGGGATAATAGATGAAACATATATATGATTTAACCGATGATACATATCAACATTTTCATCAGTTATGAATTATTGATTAAAAACTTTGGCCGCCTTATTGTTTGTTTCACAACGAAATTAAGATTCGCCTTTAGAACTCATACATTTTCAGCCCTTCTCCACCTTAGAAGAAAAAAATTTAAGAACACACGCCACCAGTGTCCGCGTACCACACGAACCGCGACGAAAACCGCGTACGTATACGCGGTATGACGTAGGTCAGGTTACGACGATGGGTCCGTGGAGGCGAGGAAGACAGGAGAAATCCGCGTAATCTATCACGTGGTTAACCCGTATTCCAAACCATACACACACACACACGCGTGCATATAATAATATATACATACGAACGTCTATACCTATGGGTCCCATATGGTTCGCGGCCCGGCCGAAGAGACAAATAATAAACTGCCAGGGTCGATTTAGCGTGCATTTGTCCCGACGCGCCAGCCCGTCGCGCCGTTTCGGATAACGAAACAATTTAAAGGCGAACGTCATCGCCGTCGTCCGTCTGCCACTCGCCTCACGAATTACTCGTCCCCGAATATACTAGTATGTTAGTGTCGTCCTGGTGTCGTTTTCTTTCTTTTCTTTTTGTGTTTTTTGTTTTTTGTTTTTTTTTGCATCTCTCTTTTCCCGTGCGGTCCCAACTCGGTAAATACATTCGAGAGCCGATACGAAGCACAGGTCATGAACGGGTGGAGGGAAATCCATAAATATAGCAAAACAAAAAAAAACGTTTATCCTTGGAGACAATACGTGTTCTAAACGATTCGTTACCATTCTATAATATATTATGTAGATACAGTACTGTCGATAAAAAAAAACCCGTTAGTCGATTACATTAAATTCCAGCGAAGAGCTATACAGTTATTTAGTTATATAACACCCTGCGCAACGTGTTGTATTTTTCATCGTCCCGCACAGAGTCTATAATATTAGACCGACAGTAGGTAAATTAACGTCCCAGGCGAAGGAAATGCATGCAACCGATTTCATTTCAGAATTTAAAAATATATTTTTTTAAATTTATTTGTACTCATAATTTACTTTAATACATTATAATTTTTACAGTCATAATAATACTAGAAAAAATTCAAAATATGATTTATAAAATACATAAAAAAATGTAAGATATGTGCAGCATTGCAGCGTGATCTAAATAATGTAAAAGAACTTTTCACGCTTAAATTACAAGGAAAATCATTCACCAAAGTTGTCTAATCATTTTAAACAATGTGATTTCTTATTAATAACCAAAATAAATATTTTTAGTTATCGATTATGTTTTGTATCATTTTTTCGCATCAATTGCCTCGGTTTTATGATCATTTTTCATTTTTCTTTATCTATTATATTGCACCTAATGTATTCAAAGTTTAAAAAAAATTTAGGATACCGTATAATTTCTATCTGAATCACAAAGGCACCCTGCAGGTGATCGCCCTGCTCACTCCACGCTAAGGCCGACCTTCCTGATACGGATGATCGTGTGTTGCTTTATTTTACGAGACACCGCGAATGAAATATTAATATTGACCAACCAAACGTTCGAGTGAACGACAATATAATATAATTGATAAATTTCCAATTCCCGAGAGCGACACAATCAGACGCACACAGTAATAGTTGCAGGTGCACTACGTAAGTACTGCAATAATTAAAGGTCTCGAGTGTTTGAAATCGTTATTTGAAAACGCTGAAGTCGCACAGTTAAGCACATCAATTACCAACCGTCAAGAACGTGTGACGGAAACAGCTAATCTAGAATTTATGGATTAGCCTCGTTGGCGACCGCTTTACCGTGCAATAATTTACGTTCGTGATAATATTAAAAATTGAATAAACGTCAGCACTATACGCTAAGTTATTTTTTCGAGCGTATTCACTAAATTGTTAACCCTGTAAGGTAAATAAATTAATATATAATTTTTTTTTTCATTTATTATAGAATATTTACGATTTGTATCATAAATACAACAAAAATGCGTTTGAATATTTACAAAGCATGAATATAATGAGGAGAAAGCCTGTTCAGTAAAAGAACCTTCAGAAGTGATTTTTTTTTTTTTTTTATTCTAAGATTCAAGTATTAATTGGAATCTACACCGGCATATTTTTAATCGACGTAGAGATATTAATTATTAAATTATAAAATAAAAAACTTTTTTTCGATTTCAAACATAAATAAAATTGGGAGAAATTATAGTTATTTATCTACTTGCGTTTTATTTTCTTTTTTAGTTTTATAGTTTTCCTATAAGGTAACTATTATTAAAAACTAAATACTTTAATTTATTTTTTGGTTTTATTTTTATTTTTTTCCTCGATAGGTCAGTAAGTGAATAATCGAGGTAAATTCTATAACCTCTAATCCAGGTATATTACGAGTAAAAATGTATTTTAACTATGACTTTTCATAACACAATTGGTCGACCAATTCCTTTGAGTGTTATTCTATGAATGTATGTGTATAATGCAATTTTCATTACACAATATTGTTCTTCATTATCATGTTATCAGAGTCGACATTCAGTAAACAATTATCAATGGCGTTTTTGAAAATAAACGACTATTTGCCGATTTTTCGCGTGGCAGTTATAATCGATTAGTTGGTTTTAAACTTAGGTAATTTTTCCATTTTATGTCTATATTATGATTATAGGATTGATATTTGTATAATTGACTATAATGAACTGTAACTTTTGTGTGACTGGACACCTGATTTTGGAAAATAAAAATATTAATTTATATTTTGTCTATTTTAAGGTAAAAATTGATTAATTTCATGTGAGGAAAACAAATAAAGTGACGCATACTTCAAACAAGTAATTCTGTTTGCCAAAGAAGCCTCCAAAATCAAACAAATGACCGTTTAAATAATAATACCAGAAAGGTTTGAACAAGTATTTTGTTTGTGACCTATTAGTATTTATGTAATGCTTAAAAATATTGTTCAAGTGTGTTGAAAATATTTTATACAATCATGCACCTATACATATTTCAATACTTTTCATACTATTGTCATACTTATTTTAATCTTTGTTAAATTTTTTGACTATTGTTATATTATACAAACAATTCTAAATAAGTAGTATGATTGTTACCAACAATTATTTAAATATTGTGTAGAAAAAAATTTTTAACAGATATTTTAAATATAAAAACTCATATTTAATCGTACTAATATTTTTGCTCCGGAACTACGTAAAATTATGTAGTATTACGCATTTTTCCTTTGATAAAGTGAACGTATTAATGCGTAATATCCACATTACGAATTTATTCTTTATACTTTTTCGTACTATTATTAGACTGTTGACCACTTATCGAGTTCATCAAATGTGTACGGTCAACACTAAATTCTTTCATTTATAACGTTAGTTTCTAAAAGTCATTTTAATTTTACATTTAATATGTTCTATAAAATTAACTATTCAAATCGATAAATATTATATATATTCATATATTATGTATATTGTATTATGTATAAATATAGACACATATGCGTGTATGAAGTCACAAGTTAATATAAAACTTAAAAAGTTTTATAGTTTTAAAATAAATTAAATATCGAATTAAATAGTTTTTTCATTTAAATTTTCCTGAACAATATTTTATTCATTTTACACCACGAATAGTATTCTCAAAACATTACACAATATACAACACATTAAATCGTAAATACGCAAAAAGTTATAATAGAAGTTTTTTTAGAAAATGCCAATCATTCAGCTATATATTATTTTATCAATAGCCGATAAAAAAAAGGAAAAATTTAATTTGATTGAACGACGTTGTTATTATTTCAAGTACGAGTTACATATATTACCATCACACTACTTTAACGTTTATCCAGCGCCCACGAACTAACCATTAAATAGAAATATCCAGTAATTAAAACATTACTACTCCCCTAACCAATCCTCTTACGCCTAACCCTTGTTTTCCTACCCTCGACGTCTCTCAATTCATGTGCGGCATGGTGATTAAAACGTCTAAAAACAAAAATAATCACCCGGCACAAGTTTTATGCCTTTTGAACGGTTTCGTTGAACTGGAGTTGTAAAAAAAGGGAGAAAGCGTATACTTTCCGTTCGGATAAAGATAAAATAAACACCGGCTGATAGGATTTTAGAGCATAACGGATTTTAAACAAGAAGAAAAATCTATAACATTTCCCCTTTTTTTCCACAACAACATTCAGAATAGCTTTTTTCAAAATCATAATATTGATGTACAAATAGTTTTAAAAAAATAATAAAATAAAATAACACTAATAAAAATTATGAATATGATTGTATCCTATTTCGCTTCATACATAGATATGATCATGACATTTTTTATTTTTGTTTCTTTTTTCGTCGTTCTTAAACACACTTACAGATTATTTTCTTACACATAACTTATTTCCTGAAAAAATTATATTTTTATAAATCAAGCTACAAGTTTATTTTTAGTTTTAGACGATGAAAGGCAAAAATCATTACCTATTATAAAGTCAGTGTCTGCGTTTAAACAGATTTTATAACTTATTTTCTTACAATCAAACCTATTGTATGATATTAATTTACACGAGTACAATACAATTATAGTTTAATTAATATACTTATGGACACATTGTATTTGAAACCTATTTGTCTCAATGTAAAAAGTGGTTTTTTCTGATTCTCAATTAAAACAAAGCTTATTGCTTCTAAATCTATTACAAGTGAATTCATATAATATTTTGAAAACTTTTCATAAACATTTTTATCAAAAACAATTATTGCACTATACAGCAAGTTTAAATTACGCGATTATTATTTAACAATTTTAAATTCAATTCATCCCCAAAAACTTAAAGCATCCAATAGTTACTTTTTATTTTTAAGACTTTTAATAACATTATATTTCAACATTTTTCAACATCATAATAAGTAATTTTATAACATTTTTTTATGTTTAATATCCAAAGTACAAACACTTTGTTGTTTACCGTGAACATAATTTTCCTTAATTATCTCAATTACTACCATTTAAGAAAATAATTGAATTTCAAGCTTCTATTTGGATAATAATTTGTAAGATAATATTATCATAAAAATAAACTGCTCAACACCTTATACACAATGGCGCTTAATCAACACATAAAAATGATTTTCAACCTAAAATGAGTACTGAACAGTTTTTATCAAATTTTAATCTGACTTAAACAGACTTTTTACATAATTATGAATATAATTTTTTTAAATTACAAATATGCAAGGATAATTATCCTTTTTACGGTGAATTTTGCTAGTTGTATGCCATAAAAAATGTAAAATTTATCAAATCATAATTTATCAATTTTCACAATTAAAATGTATCAAACCACACTTTTTACAATAATCAATGCACAATACACATACTATGCATAGTGTGAACCATGCTTCAATGTTCACTATAAAACTAAAAACCTTTTTGTATGAAGAATTATAGTAAAATAACTTTGCGATCTATTATAAATTAAACTATAAGCAGTCTTGAATATAGTTGATATGACGGCTTTGCGTGTTGTTTCTTAGTAAATTTCCTGAAAATTTAATGAAATCTTGAAGTTTTAGTTGGTAAATTAAAATTTAAAATTTAGTTATCAAACTAGCCGAATTAATACAAAAATGTGAAACAAATGATTTATAAAAAATTTAATTTTCTCGTAATACACCTAATCTTTTATTTCTAGCGTTCTAAAAAGTAGAAGAACATTAAAAATAAAATCCTGAAGCAAACACAATCATAATAAATTATTAAAAACTCTATGTTTCAAATATATATGTAAGAATTGAGAAATAGTAGGTATATGAATAAATAATGGCAAGCAAATTAAATGAGAATGAAAAAACTTTTGTTTTTTAACTTTTATTTGATAATTTGTTACCCCTTATTATCAGAGGATATAAATACATGCTCTTTTATTATAATACTGTGACAGATATTGTGACGATATTGTACACAATATAATAATAATTATAGGGGCAGTAATGCTATTAAAATGAAGCCCTTTGATAAAAAAAAACCAAACTCGTAGTTGGCCATCATTCTGGCCATCACGAAAGAAATGTGACATTATTATGCCGATGGATTATACATTTTATTATGCCGACATCAAATCAAAAAACGGTTACAACATGAAATACATATCACTCTGCGAGTGCTAGTTACAAGGTGCGAATTTATTTCATTTATTTTTTTAATATAACTTTGAGTTTCCGATCAAACAAACAAAATAAAATTAATCATAATGTTCATTCATAATTGTCTGTCAACGCTTACCTTTTTTTTTGGGGGGGTTATTTCGTAAACGAAAAATAAATACATTTATTTTAATACTCCCTTCTAATTATTGTATTTACTACAACATTAGATTCAGGTAAATTATAATTAAATAACATGTAATGTTACTTTATTTTTTGGTAATCTCTTGGGTGGTGCAACACTTTTTTATTTTATTTATTTAATTAGAATTTTTTTCTTTGGCATTAATTCTAAAACCCCAACGGAATCAAGTTTTAAGAGATAAATTATTTGTGTAGTTTGTAAACATATTTTTTATTTTAGATAGAAACTGATTTCATATATTCAATTCCACTATTATAATTCTTATGTATGACAGTAAAAAAGTTGAAAATTTCTTTGGTTCGCGTCACATTACAAATTTACAAGTTGCACAGTATTTAAACAGTATTTTGTAAAAATATATGAATATATTATACATTAATATCCATAGAGTATTTAATATGATTGAATCATTTTGGTGCACGATAGTTGCATAAATTATATGTTTAAATGAATTATAAAATTCAAAATTTGAATAATTTCATTATGATTTGTCAAGTAGTAAAAAAATGATTACAATAATATTTTTTCTAGTGACAGAAACTCTATAACTCGTTTCTACGTCGGATAGCAAGTCACTGACTCTTGAAACAAGTCTAATTTGATTACGGATAAGACATTTTTACTCGCCTCGAGATAACACCCAGTTTTGATTAAATTCTTCTTGGAAAAATATGTGTAAAAATCCTTATTTTTGACGCAAGAAAGTGCATCACGACGAAATGTACCAAAGTATATAATATACGTATACCTAGTCATATTACTGTGTGCATAATAATATGTTGTTTAACGATTCAACTTCGTTGCATTTAATATGTTTAAAGTAACACATTTGTTTTCAACACTATAGTTGTAAAAAACAATGACTAAAAACTAAAAGACTCTTTCAAAAACGCCACAAAAGTTTATCAGATGATAAAATCAGCAAAAAACCTGTTTACGTTTTAATTATAAATAATTTTTAAAGGAACGTCATCTATGTATAAATATGAACTAATCGGGTGTTCAATTTATCTGATTGATTTTAAATGAAATTTTAAATTTTGATTGTGTTAAAAATCCATTCGATTAAATTAAAACGGTATAAAGTATCTGAATACCTCTCTTTTAATTACAAATTGTATTCCAAATAATACTTTATTATTTCTTTTAATTGGAAATTGAAGCATTTTATTTATTGAAAAAATACTTGTGAAATACGTAAATAGATTTTGAGTTTTAAGTACAATGTAACTAAAACAAAAAAAAACTATTTAAAACATTGTAAATCAGTTTTTAAGCAGGATGAAACACAATATTATAAAGTACACGTTTAAAAATATATATATATTGTGAAATTATAATGTTATAAGTCATCTTTTGAACGCGAATTATTTTCGTACTGATTATACTCCAACACATTAATGTTTAAAAGTATTATTAGTTTAACTCAATAAAAGTAACTTGTGCTTTTAGTCGAACTAATGTTTAGTATTTACTACATTTTGATTCATATTTATTGTTATTATTAAATATCTATACTTGGAACAGCACCCAGAGTGCTGAAACATTTTCATTTACAATAAAAAAAAAAATAAAAAAATATATTTAATTTATATAATTAAAAGCTATTCAAAATATAATTTTTGTCGGGAATTCATAGCATACAGATAGTTACATCGATGACGTATCATTGTTTTTTCTTCTATTATCAGTGTACAATATTTACATAATTAAACATTTAAAACAAAAATTTCATTAATATTAAATCTGCGGAAAAATTATATTGTTCAAAAACATATTAATTAGAAAATTTAAGAAATCGATGTAGTACTTATTTTATTTTATAAAGAGACATGCGTAGGATTCATCATATAGGTGGTTGCGTGCTACTTATTCAATAAAATAATTAATTCAATCGCGTGGCACATAAAACACCATTCTACACTTTTCCATACTGGACAAGGGCTGTGCCAGGTATACTACGAACTCTCTTAAGTCCCGGGTCCCTGGAAATCAAGCTATTTTATTGTTTCCTAGTATTATGTGCAGTTTGATCGAAAAATAACGAAAATGACCAGGGTCGACGTCCTGTTTGTCCGGAAATTGTTGTACTCTTATTTGTATACAACGCGAAGTTCGTACAAGACGTGTTATAATAAAAAGAATGGTATACAGTGACATTATAATATTATACGCACAGTGCCAACACAATAGAACGGCAAGTCCCGAGTCGTATGCAAACACGCACGCGCGTCTCCGTCGTATTCCGGACGCAGCTCGTCGAAAATCCGAATCAATGACTTTTGAGTGTCCTAGCCGTGGATTAAATAAGCATAATACAAAAGATGACGAGGAGATTTTAAAATGGAAGAGGGTAACTCGTAGGATTTATGTGCACGTCGAACATCTTTCGCATTCAACCGGATATAATCCACAGAACTATATTTTTCAAAAAGGCCGGGCCCCCTTCTCTTCAAACAAAAAATTTCTTTCTATTATTTTCAAAAGGGCAAAGGCATTGATCATATCCGTAAACACTGACTTTTATTCATTATGAACGTTCGACCGGCTGCTGTCTCTCGACATTATGTTCTCTTGTTTTTTACCCAGCATCCAGCGGTCTAGAAACTAATACGTTCATAGAAAATATACATATACGCGCGCGTACATGTACTTTTTATTATATTTCTATAGAATACTGCAATCACGCAATTTTGAAAATTAATTAATCTTCACTGTGACTACGTTTGTTCATATATAATATATACATATATATATGACATAAAATTTACATAAAAAATGTATGTCCAATATATAATTTTGTTTGAAATAAGTAGTGTTTCAGTATTTGAGAGGGAGAATAAACGAAGCTAAACAAAAAAATGTTACTTATAAGGCAAACAAATTATTTATAAAATGTATACCTAAGTATATAATATGCTACTGGTTGTTTTCACAATGCGTATTGTACGCCAACTCGCACAATATAACACGCTTATATATTCAGCTGGTTCATTTACGGAGGGTGTTCGTTTCAACGGCTGGAATGAAACGATATAAATGTATGTGATATAATATAACGTTATTTTGGACTGTTACTTATGGCTACCGGCGACTCATAACACCGTTTAACGTTTGTTCGGGTCTCACTATTCCATGACCAAAACAAATAAAGACGGAATTAAATTTGCCTCCGTGTCAACTTAACACCTCCAAACAGTTCCCTTTTTCGTCGAATAATTTATTTCTCCATGTTCAGTTCATTTCTTTCTGTTCCTACATTTATATGATCACGAAACATATTATTAATTTTACGTTTGTCCTATGTAGCGTTCACGCTGCACTAGGACAATTTTATTTTATTAAAACGTTCCGAAATATCGCTTCGGTTGTATACGAAAAAATTCAACAAACAAAATCATGCATGGTTTTCTGAATAATATAGTTTCTGGATTTTTCTCATGAATCGTCTTATAATTTTAATTTCTGATGATCAAATCATACTTTATTTTCATCTGTCTTTAGCAAACTGTTTGCGTACAGAATGCGAATTCGACTTTTGTCTTTGTCCATCTTATTGACGGAATGAAAAAAAGTATCAACATCACTATTCCTTGGCACCGTAGTTTTTGTAGGAAAAACAAGTATTTTTCCGTTTGTAAAATGTTCAAGAATAATTTTTTGCGGTGAATAGATTCTAAGAAAATGTAATTTTAATCTTTTTAAAACGCGTACGCAAGAACAGACGACGTAAAAAGCAAAAAACTGAACGTTGCGGTGCTTTTTAATAGATACGTAACGTTTGAAGTGGGAAAACGTTAAAATTTAAATTTGAAAAAGATAAGAAAGTAGCGCGATTACTGACGACGAAAAAAAAAAACATCATTATAAATCCGAGAGATTCAATCTTATTACGTTCCGCCTTAAAATCCAAACAGGACAATGTTTTTACTCGGGTGCACGCCCGACGACGCTGGGGGATATTATTACAACGGCGTACAACGGTGGCGTACGTGCGTTATTGTACTCGTAATAACTGTTACTACGTATATTATCATGTGCGCGGTTAAACTGCCGAGACCTCGGGCGGCGATTCTATTTCGGGACGAATATCTGGAGACGTCTCGACGACGGTAATTAATTTGATCTAACGACGAAGTCTAAAATACTACACGGTGACGGCGTGCGGTACGCAGGTGTCGAATGTCATCCCGCCACACGACTCTTACCACTACTACGACTGCTACTACTGCTATTACTATTACTACTATTACTATAACCACTACGACTACTGTTACTACTACAACTACCTACTTTCTATTACCGCTACCGTATTACTATACACTATAACTACAGCTACTACCCCACCCCCCGCATTTCCCGTCCATTCCGCACGCGCGCGTGTGGCGTATCGTGTGTTTATACGCGTAGGATTTAACTGTTTCCGACGTGCCGCGTTTAATTTGATGATGCCTGCCGGCAAATGCTCGTTAGTAAAGCGCCAGACCGAGAGCCCGTGCGTGGTGGACGTAAAGGTGGTAAAAGGAGGACGAGCGGAGGAGTCCTTTCTCTCGTGTTCTCCGTCGTACATCACGTACACACACACACACGCGCGCACTGCGTAAATAAAAAACATACAACTAGTACTCTCGTGCTTAGCGTCAGTCTCGGAGTACGATTATTTGTCGGCTAGGAGAAAAACCCGTGACACGAGACTACAACGAAACAATAACAATAATAAATGATAATGGTACGAAGATAATCCGCGAACTAGCTGTGGCCGGAAATCCGCGTACGACGCGACGATGTAACCGCCGCACGACCGGCGCGCGCTTGGTGTTGGGCACGGATTTTATTTTTCCTTTATTTTAAATAGAACTCTGACTATTCTCCTCTCCCTAACGTCATTGTGAACACGTTTATTTTCAATACAACACTCCGTGTGTTTTAAACTTGACGTTGTATTTTTTAAAATTTTTTTCAAATCAAATTGTTTCCAAAGACTGTACTTACATATCGAAAATTAAAAACAATAATAAAAAATACATTTTCATTCGGTTTTATTTAATGCGTTTCTTGATTTGATCACTGAAATCACATGCAACACGCAAGACCGATTTGACCGTCCGATTTAATACGAATGATCAAATTTCATGTTCAACACGGAAAGTAACGACGAAATACGAAGACAATGACGTATTTTCATTATTATGGATTTGTTTTGAAAATTTGTCACCGTAGGACAATCGCGTCACCTCGTCCGTCGCCAAGTTTTGATGGGTACGCCACGCGCACATACGTGTCTTTTATTATTATTATTATTATTATTATTATGATTTATGACGGTCGCGAGAAGTCTGTCGGATCGGCGGCGGCCTACAATAACATTGCGAGCACACTACACGCGGGCGAAGGCCCGGCGATGCGCCTGTAGAGTCGCGACGAATGTTCAAAAACTTTGTTCGGCATGAAACGTCTGAAAAACGTCAATCTCGCCTCTAAGCCATACACGAGTCGAGTAGTTCTTCTTAATCGCGTGGAATTTAGGTCCGCCGTGCACACACACACACAAACATATTCGAATAATCCTCGATCGTGGGGTTTGCGTGTCATGTATAAAACTCCCCGCGTACGGACGCGCTCCGTCGTTTCAGGGGCAACCGTGGCATTGTTTCGGGACGCCTGGAAAAGTCGAAACTGCGTACGGTATTAATTTTAAATATTCAGTGCTGCCTATTTATCACGGACGACAAACAAAACCGTGTGGAAAACGTTCGGAACTTTTGCGACATCTGTTCGGCGGCTATGGTTATTATTACGGCTACGGCGAAAAGCCGAAATATTTCCGAACGCCAAACGGTTTACGGGGCGGAATAACAACATCGTTCTCGTTGTACGTCGACGATGACGACTCGCGGACCAATATTATTATGATCGAAAGAACGCTTGGCGCACGGACGACAAATTTCTGATTTTCACGGCGGACATAATACTTTTGACAGAAAAACGAAATCGTTTTGTGCAGTGTTTATAGTACTTTTGTCTACCAGCTACATATCATTAATTTTTTTCCGTGGATCGTTGGGTTGAATACGCACTGTTCGACGTATGAATTCCGTGTTGAACACCATAATCCCGCAGTCGCCGTCGTAAGTCGATCCAAAAGGATAATTGCATTTTTATCAAATGAATATTTTTCTCGTTTAAACCATCGAATTTTCATAGTCTTTAAAGTGTGATAATCACGTGATTTCATGGGCAATTAATTCCGAACCAATGTGTTGTGCCCACTTAAATTATCAACGGAAGTGAATACTATACGGTGTTAATACGATATCCATTATTATCGAAAACCGATTATATCTTATTTCGATTACTGTACTAGACGAAATTATTCAATGTTAATATTATAAAAATCAATTAATGAGTATTAGAACGTTTTGTGTTGGTATAGAACTGCTACTGTCGTAAAATAATTCAATGTAAACAATAATTATATCCATTTAATTATAATCATAAAATATTAAGTTTTTGTAGTTTAGAACTGAATTATTAACCGAAAATTATTTAAAACTTCGCGTACGAATCACTAGTCGTTCAGCGACATTACACGTTTACTAATGAGTACAGTGTTTATATATCTGAGAAGAGTTGACTCCGTTTGAAACCGTTGACGAAACGTGAAGCTACTTTATCACTTTACAGCGTTAAGCCACCCGATGCTAACACGTTTATAATACACGTATATCCTTTGGCGTACGTACTATGCTTCCTCGAGTAACATTTCCGAAAATGTCTGAAGTTTCTATTAAAAACCTATTTCAGGTAGAAAGTTCTCTGTTTATTTATCGACGAAAATTCTTTATCATGAAATAATTTAATTTTTTTTATAAATTAATAATTATTAATAAAGTTTTAGAGTCCCCGTTGACTGTACACACTGTGAAACAATTAAATATAAGCTCTTACTTTAGTTTCCAACCCGAGAGAGTTCAATACATTATAAAAATAGGTTAATGGAGTTAGCGATGCTCCCGCCGTTCTTAAAAATTAAATCTTCGCAGGGAACCATGTAACCTGTATACATTAGTTATTCTAATAGGCATTTCTCGAAATAATTGTAAAAAAGATGAAACTTTCTTTGAGTTATGATAATAATTTACATAACTTATAAACTACAGGAAAGTTTGAAAAATAATTTGTTTATAATACATGTTTGCAAATTATATTTAATTTACAATTCATACATAAATCTTGTTGTGCTTTTTCGCGACCGTAAAAAGTCCAGACAAAGGACACATTGTCGCAAAACCAACCGTTCATACCTTCTTTTTGCACTCAGAATATACAGTTATGTGATATTTCATATTTAAAAGTATAATTTTCTTTCAAAAATCTCAAATTTAAGTATTTAAGGTTGGATTTACAACAAATATCTTTTAGGCACCAAGAAAAAATAAAATCCATAGAAATGTTTCTTCACTTATAACAGTATTATCATAAAAATTATCGAACAGCCAATACGTTTGAAATAAAAACAAATTAAGTACTATTTTTAACAAGTAGAGTAAACCCTTGTTCTCGGTGAAACCGATATCGTCCTTTAAAATAGGTACGTATATTGAACTTCGTATTTCCCAAACAAATTCTACACATTATTTAACTATGACAAAAATATTAGTTTTACCTCTGCATTTAATATTAATTTTTTTTTTTATGAAGCTCTGAACCATTCAAAGTATTTCAGATCCCTAAAATCGGTTATTCTCTGTCAATTTCTGTGTTCTAAAACGTACGTTTGAGTCGGGTAAATCATTAACGAAAAAGTTAAAGTTGAGGAATTAGTTAAAGGAATTATGGGTCCTTAACTCATCCAAACTATTCCACTAAAACGGTTTTAAAAACGATCAAACGAGTACTTATAAATGCGTGGAATTCCGTTCTTGGTGTGTACTCCAAAAGACCCACGGGTATCAAAAATACTTTGATCCAAAAAAGAACCCGTAAAAGACTTCACGACCTCGTGACTGGACGCCGTTGAGCTGGAATTTAGTCGCGCACATGCCACTTATATACATATTGTCGAAAGCATTTTTCAGTCTTTCGTTCTTATGTTGAAGAGTAAACTATGCAAGAATTTGTCTTTATATGTGTACAATATACAATATAGATACATCCACTCAAATAGTTTTAATGTTTTTTGACAATTCCGCGGAGAAAGTCTAATGATATATATATATATATATATATATATATATATATTATTTTTTTTTACTAACTTACGTTACTAGAGTAGTATTATCAGGGAATATAAATATTAATACAATCAATAAGAGTTTTTATCAAGTAAAATATTTCAAAATAAAACGTACGTCATGCGTTTTAATTTTAACTTTATTTTTAGATTTGTTCCAAAAAAATTAGCCTAGTAGCTGAATTTTAAATATTTCATCCGGTAAGGATTCATTTTAATCATTTTAATTTTAGTTACTTTAATGTTATCATTTTATTTTGTATGAACCATAAACAATATGATAGCGTAAACTGTGTAATTTACTTTATCAATGCCTGCGCAATTCTTAGAAGGTCTAATCAAAACCATTATAAATTTTATTGTACTTCACACAAAGAGTTCAATAGATAATCAGTAAATAATTCGTATTATTTACGTCGGTGAAACGTTGTCAATAGGGTTCTAAAATTTCATGAAATTTATTTTCTTGAAATATTTGATGAAACTTTCATGAAATATTTCATTTACACGAAAAATAAAAATTTTCCCAAAATAAATTAAAAAAAGGGTTGTTTTCCAATTAATACATATTAGAGCTATTCAGCTATATTATGTAATAAAGATGAGAAAACACGATTTAATTAGGTAGTATATCTATTCTATTCTATGATTTCTATGAAAACATTGAAAACATAAATAATTTTTAAGCACAAAGTGCCCAATGCCTATGTTTTTTTATGTTACTTTTAGTTCTACAGTGTTTAATTTTTTACTAAATTTATAATGTATAATTAAAGGTGATACCTAAATATAGCCTGAACCAAATTATATACACTTATACAGTTATACTTATACATAAAACATACTTACTACATATTTTTACCCATGTTAATAAAATAATAATTAATAACTAATATAGTAAAATAAATTGGGCTGTTTTCACTTTTTGAACTTTTAAATTTAGTTTCTAATAAGAAATAATATGCTAATTGTTCCAAGAATTTACTCTTTACTACTTAACAAATGTCATGTCAATAAGACAATAAGTAATCATTACGAAATAACGAACTATTATCAAGTAAATAAAATTCTTCTAGCTCCAAAAATCATTAATAGTTACAACCACGGTCTTGGAAGATATCTTGTAAGACCGTGGTTACAACCTAAAATTTATAAAACTCAATATGTTTTATTATTTGGTATCTGGTATAAAACATGAAGCCTTCACAATACGCCATGTCGCATAGATTTTTATAAATTCAGTGCGTAGGTAACAAAATAATTATTAGTTTATATTATGGTCAAACTGTAAGTCTATAATCAAGGAATGATAGAATCTGATTGATAACATTTCACTAATACATATAATATTATTATTTACCAACATCATGTCATGTATTTAAAAAAAAATTTATATTTCAAATTAAGAACTCTAGTTGTCAATGATTTCCAAGAGAACTAAAAATTGTATTTTAAATTTTGCTGCACAATATGCGATACTTAATATCACCTGTACACTATACAGTGTACACGTTTAGAAGGGAAATGACAAAAAATAATAATCCAATGATTAAATAATGAACACAGAATGATACTTTGTCTGGTATGCATACTCATTTCCGATAAAATTATAGGTACGAAATATTGCGGTTTCATTCATTTAATTCAAACTACACTTTATACTTCATCATAATACATAATTTTAGAAAATATGAAAGTTTATTTATCAAATAGAAATTCTATACCCATTTGGACTCGTATACATTATTAATAGTCTATCAAATAAATAATATGTTAAATGAAACGAATAAATAACTAAAATAGTGTCCTTTTTAAAATGAATTAATGAAATGCTTCTAGAAATTAATTTCAAAGTTACAGATGATAAATGTTTATTACTTTTGAGCTATTTGAAAATTATGAATTTTTAAAAAAAAATGAGAGTATAAAGAAATACCAACTCCATGATATTTATAATTTTGTTTTAATTTTATTGTCATGATTATTCTAACAATATAAACTAGATGGAGATACATATTATTAACAGTTATGTAATATACTGTTTTAGAAGAATAAAAATTACGTAATGGCTTTAGTAATTTAGTCGGTGAAGAAAGACATATATTTTTTCTCCTTTGTTTTCTGTGTCTTCTCTTATGCATTATAAACAATAATTGCATTGCACGTTTTTAAAATCATTGTAAAAACAATTTGGTTGAAACAAATTAATTTTAGTAAATAAAAAAAAAATACGTAGATTGGAATAAACAAAAAAAAACTCCATTAACAAGATTTATAACTGGTAGGAACTAATATCATAAGCAATTATTTTACGTAAAAAATGTGTTCCTTAACTGCCGAAAATAAAACTCATAAACATTATCTTAACTATACGTAACTTATGATGAAAGTCGGTATCTTCACTCTCTCAAAGTTGAAATAATTAGAAAATTAATAAACAGTAAGCTAAATCGTAAAAACAGAATTTTAATTAAGTGTTTTATAAAACTGAATTAACACCCTACAATAACAAAAGTTAATTTAAACATTGTTGTAATAAGAGCAAGATATTATGTTTTATCTATTAGGACCGCCAAATTATATCCTAGTCTAAGACATTCAACTGCATTTATCTGACACTAGATATAAGGAAGCAAACACTGATTTTTATAGTTTCTATAAAATATTTTCCATAATTCAATTGGTGCTGTGGTTTTTAAATCCGATTATCTACTGGAAAAAATAAATACTTTATCCGTCAAGTATTTTGGTTCAAAGCGTATTATTTTTCAATCAAAGTACCCTAAAAACTGTATCAATAATGCTTACGTCGAAGAATTCAGTTTTTCATAATGGCCACAGTTTATGGAACAGAAAAAATGCCGCGTCTACGTATTATTGAAGCGAACGCTTCTAACCATTTTATACTCGTTTTTAAATATGCTAAAGCATTGTTCAAGTATCGATTTCTCACTCAACTTTTTCATCGGATTTGTCATTGAAACACCGCTTATTGAATGAATTACAACAACAAAATTCTATTTCAAAATACTTCTAACTATGAAATATATTGCACATCATACGCGAATAGTGAAGCCAAAAAAGGATTATCGTATGTTTGTCTTCCAGTCTAAGTAAATGTTATGATTCAAATTAAAAATTATTTTAAATTGAGTGATAACTGATAAGTATTAAAAATTACGTATATCCTTAGTCATAGCTACTTTGTTCTATATTTACTAATATTATAATAAATTTAGTTTTGTCTTTTCATTTTTTAGATTTGAGTAAATTAGCTCGACACTTTTGAAGAAAATTGGACATTTTTAACAGCTATTTTTCTGTCCAGTATATAACTGACATAACAACTAATTTAATAAATAATATTATTGTTATTAATTCAACTGAACTCCCTTTGATATAGTAAATAACCTAGTGAAAGAATAACTAATAATATATTATGTACATGTGCACTATCAAAAAAAGTATAACTTAAATTCTTCAAAACTTTTCATCTGCAGACAGTGACCAACATAATAAATCTTACTATGAAACAGATTTAAAATTAAATATTTATCGTTTTATTATATATTTTTGCTATGTACAATGTACATATTTCAATTAGGTATTGTCAACTAACGAAGTATACATGGTTCACCGGGGATTTATCGATTCCGCCGAAACACCTGGTTTAAAAAAAAATCATATATCGATTCCGCCGGCTATTGATTCCGCCGGCAACTGTTTATAAAAATCATTTATCGATTCCGCCGGCTACTGTTCATAAAAATCATTTATCGATTCTGCCGGCTAGGTACTATGCATAGTACGCACAAAAATAATATAGTTTAGTAAATGGTTAATCATAGTATTTAGTTATTATTTAATACTTTTCAATTCATAATAATATCTAGCTCAAAAAATAATCATAATACACATATATACATATATAAATTATAAAACAGGTCAGTATTAAACAAAATAACAAAAATGATCAGTCAAAAAATTAATTTTAAGTTATTACCTATTCAACAATATAATATTTAGACACTTGTTTTAAATATGAAAAAATGGTAATTTGATTATTGTTTAATTCTGATATTAAATTGTCTAAATTTTTTTTTTTATCATTAAAAATCTTACTTTGACTATGCTAGTATACATTTATTCCATTAATTTTAACATAAGTGTCAGTTTGTATTTTCAAATTTAATACATGTGTAAATATAAATATATTCGGGTGACATTTTGTAAACTCAGAATTTAATTTAGCATGGAAAGATTCACAGCTATTATTTGTACGTTCTGATGTACAGTATTTATAATCAGTAGTCGGCGGAATCGATAAATGATTTTTATAAACAGTAGCCGGCGGAATCAATAGCCGGCGGAATCGATATATGATTTTTATGAACAGTAGCCGGCGAAATCAATAGCCGGCGGAATCGATACCAAATCGGCGGAATCGATATACGCCCGGTTCACCAATTTGTTCATATTAAAAAGTAGTTATGTATAAATTAGTAAATATAAGTGAGGAATTTATTCTTAGAAATTAAAATAATATTAAAATATTTAAAAAATAATTAAGAATCAATTAAAAAACTATTTTTATTTTCATTGAAGAAATGTATGGCACATTAAATATGTGTAGATACTCGTACATGTATATATATATATATGTGTGTGTGTGTGTGTGTGTGTGTGTGTGTGTGTGTGTGTGTGTGTGTGTGTGTGTACGCATATATGTATGTTTATAAAACGTATACAAACGGTTGCATTTGAAGACGAATTAATATTGTTTTTGGTAGCAGATGTGTATCCACGCAGGTCATGTGGTTTTTCAATATCATAATATACATAATGTGGATCTAAAATCTGTTCGCTGGATTATGGTTTACAATGACAATTTACGACTAAAAAATGTTAGTATAGTAATATCAGTCAAGTTGGCAATCGGCTATAAGGTTAATGATAAAAAAAAATGTGAAACAGTTATCTTATCGAGTTAAACCTGACAGATTTATTCACCGTAATACTACGTATGCGTAAATAATATTATCTTGGAAAACGTGCATGAACATAAAACCATATATAATTTGTTTCGTCACTTTATTACAGTTTCGTGCACAACACTAGAAACACTTCAATAAAACATTGGTGTTTTTTTATTTTTTGTTCATAACAAAATCGCTTTAGTCTATTTTCCTTACAAACAAATTTACTCCTAAACGCTTTCGAAATTCTAATAATTTCCACCCGATGTATTGCGGTCCCCCCCCCCCCATACGCCGTATAATGTTTCATGTTTCCACAAAAGAAACATATTTAAGTATAATGTTTCTATAACTCAATTAAAAAATGTAGTACCAGGAAGGTCGATCTCCGATCGTAAGATATCGTAGATTTCCGATCTATTTATTAGTAAATAAGGTGCGGTTATTTTACACTGTATTGTTTTTATGCAAAAAAGTATGCTTATTTTTTTGTAAGTAGATTTTCGTTAATAAATAAAAAAATGTTCAGAAAATTATAGCTTGCAAAAGTCACCCTTAATGTATAAACTTAATATGTTGTGTTTTGAAATTTTACTATTTTTTACTAATTTGTTTTCGGAAAAAAATATTTGAAAAATAAAATCTTAAAATGTCAAGCGAATTTTTTATCTTTGTATATTTATAAATTTATATTTTTTTAGGGTATAATGAAAAAAAATATCTTAAAGATTTTAAGGGCGCTCTGGCCAATGAATACCCCAACTAAGAAATATACAGATTGTTAGAGAAAATTAGATTGTTAGGAATCAAATGGTATGGGTCTTATAGTCGATTGTCGTGCAAAATTTTTAGATATAAGGGTGCAAAGATAAATAAATATTGCATTAGTCTTATGGGGAGAATTCATGAAGTTAATTATTTTTACCATGAAATCGCGAATTCCCCAATGCAGATAGTGATAAACTGAAAGTTCAAAGCTTAAAGAATTTATTGGTACTTTCCGAATATGAGGTATACGTGGGAAATTTCGTGTAATTAAACGAAGAAAATTTTATAATTTATGATTTTAAAATAAATTTTTTTCCATAAAATAATTTGTAAACTGCATTTAATAAAAAAATATTAATATTTACTTGATAAGTATATACACGGAAGTTTGAATTTGAGTTTTGAATTTGTTCTTTTTGCAGAAGTACTGTTTAATAAAATGTAAAATTAAAAGATATTTACCATTAAATTTGTGAATATTATTTAAAAAATTAATTTTTTGAATTTTTAAAAGTATTATTTGTATCATTTAAATAGTTAAATGTGTATACACGACTTGTAATTAACGACTGGCCGTCGGACACGCTGGAGGTCCGATGCAGGGATAATCTGGGGGTCCGATGCAGGGAGAACGCTACATGCAGGGAGAATCGAATTGTAGGTTACCAGAACCCAGAACGTCGCGTTGTCATCATCGCGGTCCCAAGAAAGGTTTTCCATTAGCAACGTATAAAGATATAAAGATATAAAGATATAAAGATATAAAGATATGAACTATCACGTCGCGCGACGGTGATATGGAAGTGGAAGTTTGGGCGGCCACGTCTAGCCGCCGCGCCGTCCGTTGCCGTACCGAGAACCTCACCCACAAATACTTTTACTGTATTAAGATTTTTTATGAAAACTCATAGAAATGAAATTTTCTTGAAATTTTGGGTTCCTGAGGTCGAAAACTCTTTTTATATGAAATATAAGAAAAATCGTTAGAGCCGTTTTCCAGATGGCATGACTGGAAATAGGTACATACAATTCCTTGCTCGTTTTATAGTATAAGATTTATATAATATTTCATTGTAATTTGTTTCTCACATTTGTTCATGTGGCTACACTGAATTTTTTGATGATACATAATAGGTATAAGGCATAGAGTAATAAGAATATTCTTATTACTCTATGGTATAAGGTAACAATGAGCCAACACCACGGCTACAAACATCTTGCTGCTGCTGACCATGTGTGGCCGACGGCCGTAGACCATAGACATATTAATATATTAATGGACTAAATCAGGGGTTCTTAACCGGTGGTCCATGGACCCCTAAGGGGTCCGTAGATGGTTACCCGGGGGTCCACGGACTGATTTGCGTTTTTTGTTTTTTTTTTTTTTAAAATACCCAAAATTAAATTTATGTAACTATGTACGTATGTAACTTAAAGTTTTTGTATTATCATTAAAAATTATTAAAATGAAAAACTAAATTGTTTTTTTTTAAGGAGAGGGGGTCCGTGATTATACCTTTTACTTGAAAGGGGTCCATGATCTAAAAAAGGTTAAGAACCTATGGACTAAATGGTCCTTTTAGACCGTGGTTTAAAATATCGTTTGCGTTTGATCGTTTGGGTTGTTTTTAGCATAGACCTTATACTAGTATAAGGTCTATGGTTTTTAGTATGTTTTTTTCTTGTTGTTACCTACGTTTGGCCGTTTGGGTTGTTTTCAGTTTGTTTTTTTTTCTTGGTGTTACCTACTGTTTGTTATTTTAGTAAAACTGTAAAAGTGACAACTTACTCGTGATGGACATGAACAATGGTAAAAAAAGAATTGTATCTGGCAGTGTTATGTCATGGTTATGCAAACGACCAAAACCTGACAGCACCAGTATTGATAGTACGAGTACTACACAAATAATGGAATCAGATGTAAATGCATCTCATAATGAAATAGCCAATACCAGTACTTCAAAAATTGTTAAGGTATCTAATTTAAATGCAACTCATGAAATTTCAAATAATTTACCAGTTAAAAATATACCATCGAGTTTAAATGATTGTTATGATATTAGTTCTGATTTTGGTGATCATTTGAATGGCACAAAATTGAATGATTATAATAAAGCCCGACTGTTAGAATTACCTAATATACCTGATGATAACATTATTTACCCTTATAGTGTACACAATAAAAAAGGTAAGGAAGAACTTAGGTTTCTTAAAAGAGTTAATTTTGAGAATTTCAAATGGCTTGTCTATATTCTAACAAAGCGAAAGGGTTTTTTTGTAAAAACTGTGTTCTATTTGCACACAAAGGTGGAAAAGACAAAAATGTAAAGTATAAAATTAATATTATATCGACAAAATTTGAATGATCAAAATTTTAATTTATTGTTATACCAAAGTAGAAAAAACTAAATCTCCACAAAGATAATAAATTAAAAGATAATAACTACTAATTAGTCATTAGTTGTTTGCTTTCACCTAATTGCTTGCTATTTATATGATGATTTTTAGATTAAAAACTTGGTTAAGGAGCCAAATGGGGCAAACCAGATTGACTGGACTGGCATTAATGCATGTGCATAGAAATATAGATGTAGACATAAATAATATAATTGACCGTTTGCAAAAAACAAACGAAAAATAGATTTTATTGTATAACTGTACTTATTTATTATTATTATTATTATTATAAATAATAATACGAAGGTATAATAATATATCGATTTAAAAAATAGGTTCGCCCCCCCCTTGAAAACTGTCTAGGGACAACCCTGATCAACGTATATCATATCGAAACATATTAAAACAACTGATCGCTAAAATAATAATTATTTTAACAGAGCGTTTCTTTTGTAAACTATAATGTTATAACTTTATAGTTATAACATTATGTTATTTCTTTTACAACTATAATGTTTTTTTTTTTTTTTTATTCGTTGTGTAAATATCTCATACTTCCTTTATGGACACCATTTACTTCGAAAGAATGAACGCACGACGAGTGCGACAACGTACTACTCACATAGTTGAGTAGTAAGCCTTGATTTATGAGAACAGTAAATTTCGAAAACCACATATTTTGTATTTTGTATGATGTGCGAGTCAAACATACGACTTGATAACTTTATGAGCGGTAACGGATTGGCCCACCGGGAAATCGTGAACTTTCATTATAGGCCCAATCCCATATTTATTTACGGTAATCCGAGTTTTATTAACATATATTTTAATATTTAAATGGTATTATAACCAATGTGATGTAAAACTTTATTACCGCCGCGCCTCGCAGTATGCAGCTACCCATAATAAAAATGGGAAAATGTAATTTTGTGTGGTTGCTAAAAATATTGCGACATTCTGAAAATATTTCACATTAAAAAAATAATATTATCTATAACGCAAATCATAAAATTATCGTTCTGTGAGTCAACTGTCATTTCGCGCTCGATATTTCTATAATTTCAATTCTGCCACACAGTCGATAAACACACACACAACACACACACACACACACACACACACACACACACACACACACACACACACACACACACACACACACACACACACGCATGCACGCACGCACGCACGCACGCATGCACGCACGTACGCACGCACGCACGCACGCACGCACGCACGCACGCACGCACACAAAGACACAACGAACTATAGATAGATCAGTGACTAAAGTAAATTCCCGGTGGTGTGTTCAATTATGACTGTAATAGCGTAAAATTATTTTAAAATGCATTCAAATAATTTTTATGTTTTGAATAAAATTAAAATTTGTGATTTAAATGTATGAAGTGTCTTACGCTGTCCAGGAAAATATAAACATTTTTATAGGTCGTATCCAAGTATTTTTCAAAAATCTATTAAGAAAAACGTAATGTGTACGTAATCAACTTAAACTTTATTTCTTCTTTTGTATAGTTTTTTTTTTTTTTTTTTTAATATTTTATAAATTAAGTTTTACAATTTAGTTCAAGTATTTTTTGTTTGAGGGTATAAAGTTTTTTTCTGTTATTGCAGCTGTAATTATTATTATTCAACGGACGAGCTTCATACAACATTTATACGAATAATAGTGTGTACTACACATATAGAGTTATTTTTAAATAGTTAACCAATGCTTAATAGGCTTTCTTAATAAAACAAAATTCATTTCAAATAATTAATGCTTTGAAATTTGAAATATATCGACATAAACCTGCTGGAAGATGCCAACCAAACATTTTGAATCTATTTTAAAATATTTGATGTATCGGTGTAAAAAAGTAATTTTGTTGCGTTAGTTTCATCATAAAAAATGTAGCACCTAATATGTAGAAATGGCATCGTCTATACACACATGTATAGGTGATTTGTATCAATTTAAATTAATTAGGTAGCCTTATATTTTTCGTTTCACCACGATGCTGCTGGCACTCAACGAAGTACCGAGTTACTTTTGCTTGTCAACCGTCTGGTGTGTTTGTTAATATTCTTTAGAGGTGTGTTGTTCATGAGTTAGTTGATTCAAAGAGTTGAATTGATGAGTTGAAGGAGTTAAATCAATGTACCCTAAATCATCAACTCATTAACTCACATGACTCAGTGTTACCACAATGAAATATTGATGATTTCTGAATCGACTGATTTCAACTAGCTGTAAACACTTACAATAATATTATCAACTCATTCAATTCTTTATATGTTTTCAATGATTCACGACGTGTCATCACTTTTGAGTTGTGACTTGCGAGTCATTACGATTTCGGAGAACTATTCATCTAAGTATGAATTGAAAATTGTTACAAGAGTTAAGAGTTGAATTGGTGTTTCAACTCATTTAAGTGAATTGAATTGTAGAAGTTGAATCTTATAAAAGAGTTGAAATTCCCACCATTAATATTCTTTCATTTATTCGATTCATCGTAACTTGTATCTGGTACATCACATAAAATAAAAAGTGTGAAAAATTAAGACTTTATACACATTATACGAATATATCACATAAGTCCACATGTTACTTCTAACTATGAAGTACAAATTCTTACTCATTTTACATAGACGGTACCTTTATACATTTTACGGTAACCATAAACGACATAATTCGAATGATACTAGTACTGCAGAAACTCAGTCATTGTGAGAATCTAACAGATGTTTATAAGTAGGTCGGAAGGTGTAAATATACA